>JAKSZT010054470.1:1544201-1612568 GCA_026826555.1 Tolypeutes matacus | reverse complement strand
GTGTTGGAGAGGATGTGGAGAGATAGGAACACTTCTTCACTGTTGGTGGGAATGCAGGATGGTACAACCACTATGGAGGACTGTTTGGCAGTTCCTAAAGAAGTTGAATATAGACTTGCCATGTGACCCTGCAATACCACTACTGGGTATATACCCAGAAGAACTGAGAGCAGTGACACAAACAGACATCTGCACACCGATGTTCATAGCCGCATTATTCACCATTGCCAAAAGTTGGAAACAACCCAGGTGTCCATCAACAGATGAATGGATAAACAAACTGTGGTCTATTCACACGATGGAATATTATGCAGCTGTAAGAAGAAATGAAGTCATAAAGCATATGGCAACATGGATGAATCTGGAGGACATTATGTTGAGTGAAGCAAGCCAGACACAAAAGGACAAATACTGTATGAATGCATTACTATGATCCATATGCTTTTGATTTACTTTCACCTAAATCATCAAATTGTAGCTTCATAAGAGCCAAACGTGTTTGGCTGTATTGAGTTTTCTTACAATTTTTTTATCTTACAACAGGCAATTTGAATGTTATGGAGGAATCAATCTTGGAAGCCATTGCATCTAAAAGTTGTTGGGCTGAAAGTAATAACTGAAAATGCAAAGTGAGTTTTAAAGTAAGCAAAATATGATCCCTCAATTGACAGATAATTGAGGTTATATCTACCTCAAAATGAGCAATATACTTTTACTGTTGTGGTATCGATGGTATTATTATTATTTAACATGACCAGGGACAAATAAAGAAATGTCCTTATCAGTAAAATGAAGATATTACATGAGATCAGCAGAGAAGCTGTTTCATCAATTGAAACCTCATGCTAAGACCACATTAAAAGCCAAGCAGGGAGCTGCTTAGTGAAGTAGCCATAGAAGGAGAGGCTGGGTGTCTGCCTGCTTGAGCACCCCCTCAGCACAGCCCCCACCTTCAGCTTCCTCAAATGTTCTCCTTAGCCTTAGATTCTTGTTCCAAAAGTCCAAACCCAGCTCCATGGTCCTGAGAAAAATGAAGAAAAACTTTCTAATTCAGAGTGTTATTTGCCTCTAAAAGGGTGTAAAATCATTCGCATTACCCCTGTCCTGGATATTATGCCAACAAATGACTGGTCACTCACATCTTT
The DNA here is from genome assembly GCA_026826555.1 of Tolypeutes matacus. NCBI lineage: Eukaryota > Metazoa > Chordata > Mammalia > Cingulata > Chlamyphoridae > Tolypeutes > Tolypeutes matacus. Next base: position 1,611,423 of record JAKSZT010054470.1, on the reverse strand, counting down.
TATCATCAGGTGGAGAAGACTGTGTTTGTTTGCTTTTTGGTTTTCGTTGCTTTGCTTGTTTTTGGTTTTGCAAACCTCTTACATGAAGGAAAAATATAAATCAGGAATCATACACATGAAACTCAATTTAACGTTGTCTTCATGTATTTTAGAAAGCAAGGCCCTATTCACTAAGAATTAAAACCAAGAAAATACAAAATCAAATAAAGGAATTTTAAACAAGTAAAATAACAATAATAACATGTTAGTTCTAAAGAACAAGCACCGAACAGAAAGGGGGAAACACGAGGGGAAAGGGTGAAATACAGGAAGAAGAAAAGGCAATGAGAGATACAAAAACTCCCACACAAGTGGCAGGGGGCAGGCGGGGCAGGAAGGACACGGGGATTCTAATGGTGAAACACAAATGTGATGTAACTTCTGTTCTCTGCACACCCAGAAAAACAGCAAAACTCTTCTGTCCTAGGCACGCAATGCAGAGGCTTTGTCTTAGTGAGAAGCTCACTGCCTTTTCTGTCCCTGTTACTGAAGACGTGTCCATTACAGCACTCAGCATTTCCCACATCGTCTCATACACAGTAGAAGGAATGCTGACAGATTTTAGTTTCTGCTTTCAGGATTTCTGATTAAGTTGTATGGGGTTTCCATTGCATTAACAGAATATATATATAAAAGCTCAAAATTTAAAAGAAAATATACTTACCTGACAGGGGAGATATCATGACATGAAGGTGGCTTTCTCATTGCACTCCAGATGTGCGGATCCCAGCAATTTCCCCAAAAGCAGAAAACTCGACTGCATGATTTGTGGTAGTGGGGGACTGAAAAAAAAAATTAGAAGAAAATAATTACAGACATTAACAATGAAAAACACATCTAGGGACACACTGTCAAGCTCTCATTTTACAAATGAAGGAGATGAGGCTCAGAACTGGGGTGACTTTCCCAGGGTCTCACGGTTTGGCAAAGGGGAAGTCTTAGGATTAAGCAGGCAAGGAGCATCAACATCAGGGAAGAATTGTTTTCTGAAAAGTTACGATTAATGCAGCCCTGAGTCCTTGTCACCTAGAGTTTTCTCACCCATAGGTCTACAGACTTGGCTTTGTCATGTTGTCACTTCCTCATGTGGAGATTGTTTTGCTTTCAAGAATAAATAAATAATAGGAACCAATAAACATTAAAATGATAAATGTCCTCTTGTCTCAATATTTTCTTCCCAGAAGACAGAATATGTCATTCAAGGTAAATTCTTTCAATAAATATTAAATAGGACAATAAAAAAAGTTTTGGATGGAATTTACTTTCTGCCAGTACAATGGTTTTCCTCAGGTTCTTGGGACTATCAGCCCAGGGTGGACACACAGAGTGCAAGACTGACTAACTGATCTTGAATAACAATTTGGCCTCACTCTAAGGCCAAGAGCCTACAGTTGATGTGACCACTAAGACATGGTTATTTGTTCCAGTCAAGCAAATTCCAGGCATTGGGTAGCCACAAATCCACCCACCTAGTAGTAAATCCAATTCCCATCTTAACCAGCAATCCCAGGACCCACTCATTCTTGTTTCAAAAGAGACTGGCCCCAGGACAGGAAGTTTCCCACAATAATAAAGGTCATTTCAGTGAGGTGCTATAAACCACTCAGCATCACTCAGAAAAGCCCAGTTCATTCTACTTTCTTGGGCAGCTATGGATCTTATATTACCTCTGGTGTACCCTGGGCATCCCTTATAAACACACTGAAAATCTCATGATTCTGGATCTCAGACTTGGAAGAATCCAGATCAGACGGTTCTTTTCTCACTGATATATTAAATTGAGCTGAACAGGTTTTAAGCATCTATTAAACCTCTACTATGGACAGGGCATCCAATTGGAAGTCACACAGAACTGGCTGGGGGAGAGTAAAAGGCAATTACCTTTGTTACAATTGATGAACACATATTGGAGCATTGCCACTAAGTGTGAACTATAGTTTACATTATAGTTTAAATTCTTTCCCATACAATTTTCTAAGTTATGACAAGATATATAATGGCCTGTATCTGTCATTGCAACGTCATTCACGACAATTCCAATGTCCCAGAAATGTCCCCATATTACACCTATTTTTACCCTCTCCTTCCCCTCAGAACCTCCATTGGCCACTGCCTCCACATCAATGATAAAAGTTCTTCCATTGTACCACACTAACGAAGGATGTTGTTAATGTGGGAAAGTGTGGGAGGGGTAGAGAGTGGAGCATTTGGGAATCCCCTACATTTTTCCTGTAACATTTATGTAATCTAAGTATCTTTAAAGAAAAAGAAAGAAGAAGAAAAAGAAAAAGAAGATGAAATCACAATTCTCAAGAGCCCACTATAGTTGGAGGGATCAACAAGTAAACTATTTGGGAGGTATGTACAGGGTTGTGGGAGCAGACAGGAAGATATACCTGACCTGGGGATGGTCAAAAGATTTAAGGTGTACCAGAGCATGAGGAAATAATGACCCCAGAAGTCAAAGAGATTTGAAAGATTTTTAAAAATATCTCTTGTCTGTGTTAATCAAACTTCAAGTATCTCATTGTTGTTGTTTTTTTCACCACTGGTGTTCTGCCTTCAATTTTATACTGGAAGAAATTTTTTAAAAAGAAAAACCTATTCGTTTTTTGACAAGTATGTATTATCCTAGGTTGTCAGGTACTAATATTGCATATTTCTAAATAAATAAATGAAGGCAATTACCTCCTAACATAAAACTGTTTTAATTCTAATTTTGCAGATGTAGTTCATTCAAGTTACAGTAAGAGCCAAGCTCTTGGCTGCTATCTTTGTTCCCATTCTTGGCCTGCTTTACTCTCAGTTCTTACTAACATCTCATAAAAAGGTATTATGAAAATATAGGTGATTCCCATATACCCAACCCCCTCCCCATCTCCTACTCTCCCCCATTAACAACATCTCACATGAGTATGGTACATTTGTGACAATTGATGTACAAATATTGAAGTATTGCTACCAACCATGTCTATGGTTTACATTATGTTTTACATTTTGCACCATCTACTTTTATAGGTTTTAACAAAATGTGTAATGGCCTGTACCCATCATTGCAAGATAATGCAGAACAATTCCAATGCCTTAAAATCGACCAATGCTCCATCTAATCTATTCTTCCCTTCCCCTCCCCTCGGAAACTATGGTAACCACTAAGTTTCAATTTTTGAAGGTTTAGGTTCATAGTTGCATACATTAATATTGAGGGCTTGACATATTGGTCTGTTTTTTTTAATTAGGCACTGCATATGTTCACAAAAGATTCTTGTCCCCCTAATTGAGAACACAGAAAGACTCTCCAGGATAGGATATTAATATTTTGTTTATTGTGTGGTCTCCACCCACTATGACAAGATGAACACTTTCATATTCCATAGAGGCATACTCCAGGTATGCACTATCCCGCATATCCCTCCATCTCCAATGCTCTGCACCAATAACACTCCCTTGCCATACTGACCAAAAGAACATTCCCACAATTGTATATTTAACCAGACATACAAATCCCCAGAGTTCACCTGTTCCTTCCTCCAGTCCATCCCCAGTTCTATGTATAGTCCTACCCAACCCTCCCCTGCTATCCTACTCCCCTAACCAAAAGCTTCTTTGAAAATAAAGCAAAAAAAAAAAAATAAGACAGTGGGGAAAAATATAAAAGATTGTCACTGTACATAAAAGATAACAGATCTTATGGTGATGAAAGCACAATGAAAATTTTTTTATTTTTAATTTTTTTATTTACTTGTTTTTTATTATTATTTTTTCTATTGATTCTTTTGGCTTTGTTTTGGAGAGGTTTTGGGTTGCAGAAGGGTCACAACTGTCGCAGGAGAAGATCACTGGTGTGGGTTGTCAGTGATGGGAGGACGTGTGGGAGGGAAGTACCTGGGGCATGCCTCTATGGCATATGAATATGTTCACATGGTCATGGGGTATTGTCTCAGTGGGTGGCAATCTACATAATAGCTTAAAGAATATTGAATTCCTATCCTGGGAAATCCTGCCTCATCCTCTAATAGAGTGGCAAGAATCCCCCAAGTACATGGGCAGTGCCTAGTGAAAGAGGACAAACCAATATGCCAGGCCTTTGATGTTGATGGTTGGACTTATGAAGTTTGTTCTTGTGAAATTGAAACTTAACCTAGTGTTATATATTGCCTAAGAGTTACCTCCTGAATACCTCCTTGTTGCTCAGATGTGGCCTTTCTCTAAGCCAAACTCAGCATATAAACACACTACCTTCCCCACAACAAGGGACATGACTCCAAGGGATGAGCCTTCCTGGCACTGAGGGATTATTACCAAACACTAACTAACAATGCATTTAGAAAAAGACCTTGACCAAAAAGGGGAAATATTAAATACAAATGAGTTTTTAATGGCTAAGAGTTTTCAAAGTGAGTAAGGAGGTCATTCTATAGGTTATGCTTATGCACATATCAGGAGACTCTCATTGACTGCCACAGTAAACAATGCCTTAAGCAAGGGGCTCCTGAGGGCTCTAGAGACATCTAAACACTATAGGCAGGGCAGACAGTCTCAGGAATTTGGCACCCTGTCATTGGGCCTTACCTTGGAATATATGCTCTCCAATGTAACAGTGTTAGACTTATTTATAATTTCCCTACACATGGCTCTTCTACCCCCTTTTATTTGAACCTATATTTAGAACTATATTCATTAAATATATGTCCCAGAGACTTAAATCTTTGGTCTGTTCATATGCCAGTGGCGCCCTGAATTTCAGCAGAATTGTAACAGCTATTCTCCAGTTCATTGCACTCACCAAGGACAACTAACAAAAGGATGATGATGGAAAACACCCATCCCAAAAAACAGAGTATCTACAATGGCAACCAAGACAGTTCCATCCATCTCCCTCACAGGATCTAAGCCCCCTCTCAATCAGAAACAAAGTGGGCATCACCGTCCCAAAATCCTCAAGATTAAGGAATGAACAAACATAAGGGGGGAATGCAACTATGGACTAAAGTAGACTTATTATTATTCTAGCAATGGAAGAACGTGTAACATTGGTATAAAGGCATTGGCCACTAGAGGTTCTGAGGGGAGGGAGAGGGAAGAATTGGTGCAACATGGGGCATTTGGGGGACATTGGAATTGCCCTGCATGATATAGCAATGATGGATACAAGTCATTACACATTCTGTCAAAACCTATAAAATTGTGTGGTGCAAAGTATAAACTATAGTGTAAACTATAAACCATGGTTAGTAGAAATGCTTCAATATGTGTTCATCAATTATAACAAAAGTAACACACTAATGAAAGATGTTGTTAATGGGGAAATTGGTGGGGAGGGGAGATATATGGGAATCCCCCTGTATTTTTTGATAGAACATTTATGTAATCTAAACCTTCTTTCAAAATGTTTTTTTTTAAATGAAGATATTATGGAAAATTTTATGTTAAGCAAGAAAATTCAAAGAACTCTTCACTAGTATGAAAATCAAGAATACACCTGAATATCATTAACCCATGCTGTCTGAATCCCTTATTACTCTCCTATTGATTTGGTTTTGTGGGGATGGGGTGTAGGAGCATGACCCCCTGTGGCAGTGTAATAGCACTTCCCAAGTAAAGAGAACAATCTGATGCAGCTCCTAACCTACAACTTGGGTCTCCTTTTTTCTACTTAAAAAAATAGGCACTAATGCTTCTTCCTCACCATGATTCTTTCATTGTTCATGAAGAACATGTCTTCCAAGCAGTTCAAAGTCTCCAGAGTTTACTTAGGAGACCTGGTGCCTTTTCTTGCCTCAAAATCCTCTACAAATAAATGGCTAATGCATAGAGAAATGACCTTTATACTTTAGGATGCAGAGGTGAGGTTATCCTCCCCCCCAAAGTAGGTGTGTACTCCTGATACCTTTGAAAGTACAATTACAATAGATTGACTTAGATGCCATCCTGCCAGAGGCAAGGAACATACTAGATGGTGTTTGATGAATTTTCTAGCCTTATAAAACTGATTCGTGATTCCATGCCCCTAAGAAATCTGAAATTAAAAGGAAGAATTTGGATCAGCAAAATTTAATTTTGTGAACAATACAGCCATAGGAGTAATGCACTTAACTTCCTTTCCTGATCATTCTATTATAAGGAAAATGGATACCCTTGATTCAAGAAGTTGGGGGAAATGGGAAAGAAAAACATGTAGCCAATATCTCTTGCTAAAGTGCAATATCAAAAATAACTTATGCTGATTCTTTTATTGAAGCACTCATTTTTCACAGGTAAAATTTCCCACAGTTATATTCCACCCAGTAAGATATATATTAAGCCCTGATGTGTATCACACAGTGCTGAGTACAGTAAGTCAAGAACAAAGGACAACTGAAATCAGTTGGTTGATGATTTAAAAGGATTGCAGTTTTCAAATGATAAGTGTATACCAATTGGTTAGTATTTCTCAGTGTTTGCAGATCCTCTGCATTAGAATCACCATAAAGGTTTTGTAGAAATGCTAGAATTGGGTCTTACCTAACATCTCGTCATTTCAAATCTCTAAGAGAAGGGCCTTTTTACAGGGTTCCTCTGAGATTCTTCAGCACACCAAAGTTTAAGATCGCTGTTCCAGCAGCTATCTCAAATTTATATCATTCAGGGGATAAAGTGCAGGCCTGAGATGAGGGAATGGCTCAATTACATGGGGTTAAAATTTACTGACTCTCATCCTCCCATTTGTATGTTCCATGACCCAGGAACATACTCAAGCACACATTCAGGTGGAATACCTTTGGCTCTTATGGCTGAGAGGAAATTGCTGTATGTTTAAGAGCTACTTTTATTAATAACTCAGTCACACTTGAAGAGTTGAATATATTCAAGTCTTGATTAATTTTATAGTAAAGGAGAGAACATTTTGATTCGCTTAAATCAGTGAACATTTTTCATAGAGATTTTTTTTCTAATTGAGGCATGATAATAATGTATTCCAACTCACAAATGAATGCCAAGTTTTAGAGCTGGGCTTTTGGGTTTGACCTCCCTAAAAAGGGTTGAAACATACTAAAAAAATCTTCCCACTACCTCTCCTATCCCCTGATCTATCATTACCAATTGTTATGGATTTTTCCTCCAATTTAGCAAACATTCAAGTTCCAAATAACTAATGGCAAAGAGAAGGATATAATCATTATTAAAGCACACAATATGCCAGGAAGAGATCTCCTCAGTTCTTTTTGTCTCTTATATTTGCATCACAACCCTGAGAAGACATTATTAAGTGCATTTTACAGTTGAGAATAGGAATCACATGGCAACGAAATGGTAAAGCCATAAACAATCTTCCCCCGGCAGATCAGGGATCTGTCTTTATTATACCAGGCAGAATATTTTTTTAAATGCAAATACACTTGAAGGAAAGCACATGTTACAATAGGGAGTATATGATATTATAGGGACAAAGTCCATCAGAATGAGTTTGAATCAAGAACGTATCCCTCCCTGTAACTACATGTATATCCTTGAGCTTCAGTTTCCTCATCTATAAAAGGGTATACTCTCTATTCCCTTCTTACGAGGAATAATTGAAATTAAGAAATTACAATGTGAAATCATCTAGCACCATAATAAATTTTAGCTTTTTTCCTTCCCTTTTCTCTTTTATAATATCAATTACTTTAACAAAAATATTTTTCTAAGTTTTCACTGAAGCAGCTCATGAAGAGAATGAAGAATCAAGTAGAGCAAAATATCAGGGAAGTGAGGAATCCCTGGAGAGTAGAAGGAAAAGAGACAACAATAATGTTGAAGGGGAAAAGGATGGAATACTCAAACCAAACTTCTTTCATTTGGCAAATCTGTAAGGTCGTTATGATAAATATAGTTTCAAATGCTGAGATCTTTGAAGTTCAAGCCATCAGGCTCTCCCTATTGTTTCTGTCATCTACAAATCCTGGTCACTCCCAATCTTTCATTAATGTTTTTGTCACCTGGCTCCATATCTTCCTTTCTACCTGTCAAAAAGCTTAATGACATTAATAATCTGGCATCCTCCCACCTCCTACCACCTCCTCAGGTCACCTGCCTCATCTTGCCATTACCATTAACTATACCACCCTCAAAATCTCAGTCTCAAGTATCCCATCTCTTAACACTACATTCTAACCTTTCGTTTCATTTACCTATACACACTCTTCAGCAAGTCTTTGCTTCTGCTTATCAAAACCCCCAATCTTCAGTCACTCTATTTTTCCTTTCAATCAATCTTTTCGTGTTTTCACTTCTCTTCTTACCTAGTTTGGATTCCATTAGTCCTTAATTAGAATGATTCTCTTGGAAACATCCTTCTCTCTTTCCCCACACTCATTCCAGCATACTTACATGGCAAAACTCCAAACCTGGTGAAACCCAACAATCTGCCTATCAAATCTGTATCTGAGAAGTTGAGTTTGCCAGAAAAATATACAATCATGCTGTCTGGTCTCCCTTTAAATGTATGATTACAAAAGTACACTTACTAGCTGCCAGGCCTTCTTACAATAATTATCTATCATCATTTTCCCAGTCATGCCTTCTCATTCTTTCAAAAATTAAACTCCTAGATTAGTGTCTCTTTCTCCATCATTTCTCCTGTGATCTCTCAATGATTATTATATGCAAATAAATGATCCATTTAATATGATGGCATCTCAGTTTCTTGCCCTCCTCATTGCTTTTAATCTTGCCCTTGACCCCACCTCAAGCACACATTTTAGTGGTGATACATTAGATTTTATCATTACTCATAACTGCACCCAATGAATAATCTCTGCTTCAAGCATACTATTAGCTAACCCCCATCTCTTATTTTTAAAGCTCACTCACTTTCTCTCCCATACTTATTCAAAAACCCTTTGACCGAATGGACAACCAATCCATTAATCATACCTCCTATGCACTTTCCATCATCCTTCTCCTGTTTCTCCTTTCCTTCTTACCAAACTTAGATCTCCAAATCCTTCGTTTTACTCTTTCCTTTGCATACACCCTCAGCTAGCTTGTCTCCTTTGTACTTGTCAACTGAGCAGTTGAATGTGGTTGGAGAAAAACACACAACCATACTGAATGGTGTTTAAAATACAACCTGAAACATCAAGAAAACCAACACTGCCCAGCAGTCTTCTACATTCCTGTGACTTTCTCACTTTTCACACACCTCTTTCATATCTTCTCTTCTTTCTCCAAACCTCCACACTAGTTCCCTCCTTAATCTCAGCTGAAAGACTTGCCTCCCATTTCCTGGTAAAATAGAAGCAATTGGAAGAGAACTCCTATGTCTTTTCAGCATCTGTAAGCTTACCCCTTCCCTTCTCTCCTGGCCCTATGGATGGAAGTGCTCTTATCTAAGGTCAACCCCTCTTTTTGTTACTCATTGTTATTCCATCCCTTCATCCCTACTGGAGGACTTTGCCCCTATAATTATCCTCTCTCCTATTTGCAAAACCAATTTTCTCATTAGCATATAACCATGGCATAATACCTCTCTTCTTAAAAACACCCTCCTTGGCCCCACATCTCTCTCCAGCACCTGTCCCATTCTTCTGTTCTCCTTTATAGAACACTACTCAAAACAGATGCCTGATAGCTGTCTTCATGTTCTCATTCTCTCTAATCAGAACTGTTCAGTTACATTACACAAAACTCACTTTGGTCAAAGTCACTGTTATGAACATTGCCAAATCCATTCTTGAATGCTTGGTCCCCATCTACTCTAATTCTCAGCAGCACTGAGCACAGTTCATCAGGTCCTTCTTGAAACAATTTCTTCTCTTGGCTTCCAGGATACTGCACTTTATTGTTTTCCCTACTGCTTCAGAGGTTAGCCCTTTTAATCTACTTCAGGAGCCTCCTTCTTTTCTTAATCAACACCTGGTGGAGTGACTAGAGCTTGGTTCTAGACCATCTTCTTCTTATCTAATCTAGGTTTACTCCCCAGGAGCTGTAACTTAGTCCAATACCTTAATATTCCATCGGCATAATAATAATTCCAGAATTACTAGTCCTAACCACTCTCTTAAATTCCAGACCTGTCTAAACACCTATTGGACACCTCTTAGTTTTTCCAAAACTCAACTCTTGATTCATACTCAACTTCCACAGCAACTTCTTTCCCAGTCTCTCAGTAAATGGCACTATCATTTCCTACCCCATTTCTCCAGCCAAAGTCCCTTTCTCAGACTCCCCAAATTCAATCCATCAGTAAGGCTGATTCACAGTAGAATCTCAGTAAATGTGTATGAAATGAGTGCTTGGATGAATAAGCAAGCAGATATAATGAAAAACTACTACTTACCGTCAAAGGACACAATCAACAACATTCATTTTTGTATGCCTTTTTAATAACATATGAGGAAATGAAACCCATAATAAAGTAAGATGCTAGGATTTATAGCAAGAGTTCTCACTTCTCAAATTCGGTCACTTCCCCTTAAATTACTGGCATCATTTGCTCAGTGCTATTTTGGGAGGTCTAATTTCTCTTCTGTTAAATAAGTCTTGACTGTTGAATTTTTTAATCTTTGCTCTCCAAATTTAATAAATTCTTGAGACTTCTTTAATATGTTTATTGCCAGTCTTTGGCTTTGTAACTGCTCAGGTGAAAACCTGGAGAACAAAACTCATTAATCCCACTATCTAGATGTACCAGAGATGAAAGATAACAAGCCATATCAAATTATGTCTGTGAACACCCTCTGAAAGTAGAATAAAGTGTCTTCTTCACTCTACTATTTTAATTTAATATTTTTCTTTGCTATTCAACATCAAATTTAATTTAAAACATAAACAATTAATGTTTTTAGGAATGAAAAAATGAATTCGCTTTTCTTTTGGCATACAAAGAATATTAGTGCCTATAAAAATTATTCAGGTCACAGCCTTTTCAATCAAGGAGCAAAAGCACCAAGCCAGAGTTGACGCAAATATCCATTAGTATCTGAGTTTTATTAACTGTCATACATATTCCCTTTTAAGCTCTTTTGAATTCAGAGAGAATTTATCAAATGAACAATATACAAATCATGCACATCACTAAAATTTTGCCTAACCTCACATTGTAAATTCCATCTTCAAATTGACAAGTCAGTCATGAGACAATTAATCCTAACAAGGCCTCACACAGAGAGGTCAAATGATCACAAGGGCAGAAAGCCTCTCCACCATCCCTTGAAAATCATTTCATAACACATATGCTCTTGACTACAAGTCTACAGTGTTATTTTGAAACCCTCTCACCTAGATAATGAATATAAATAATTCTTAGTTTTTTCATCTGAAGCGTAACAAAGCTAATGTGAATGAAGATGAAGAAATTATGCTGATAGAGGGTAAAGAAGCAAATTCGTTGCAAAGGATAAGAAACTTCCAACATAAGAAAATGGAAATTGTAGAGGATCTCTGTGTCCATTGAAGACATAACTGAAAGTGTTATGTGAAGCATACTTTTTAACCTTCAGGAAGAAATGCCTGACAATAAATAGTCATTGGACAACGCTATTAAGTAAAGCATATAGTCAATCCTTTGCTGGGCAGGCATAGTGGTTAAGAATTTGGGTTCCTGTATTACTGTATTTTTTAAAAATAACCAACTAATGAGTTTTCGCAGCTGCTTCCAGTAGAAATAATCAAATACTACTACTTAGAGTCAAAGCCTTGCATTATACTTATTAGATTTGTAACCTTGAATAAATTACTTGGCTTCTCTATCTTCGGTTCTCTCATTAGGAAACGGATAATAGTAACACCTGCCCCATGGGGCTGATTTGAGGGTTGGTAATTGTAATAGCCACATTTTTCAAGTGCTTACTATGAGTCAGGTACCATAAAAATAACTTTAGTAGTATAAATTCATTGAATCCCTAGAAAAACTCTAAAAGGTAGATGCTTTATTCTTATTGTATGGAAGAGGAAATTGAGGCATGAAAATACAGCCCAAGACCAAATGCATTAGTATTACCTGGGAGCTTGTTAGAAATGCATAATCTAAAGCACCTCCCTCAGGTTAATGCATCAGAATCTGCTTTTAAATAACATTGGCAGGCAATTCATGCACTTTGAAGTTTCAGAAGCACCTGAGTGAAAACACAGTGGAGGGTTTGTTGGTTTTTTTTAATTTTTTTGAAAAAGGTATGTAGATTACATAAATGTTACATAAAAAATATAGGGGATTCCCATTTGCCCTGCTCCTCACACCACCCACATTTGCCCCCATTAACATCTTTCATTAGTGTGGGACATTCGTTGCAATTGATTAACATATTGTGGAGCATTGCCACTAAGCACAGATTATAGTTTACATTGTAGTTTACACTCTCAGTAGAGGCAGTTTTGAACCTTGCAAAGTCTTATCCCATAACTGTGCAATATAGCCCCTTTGCATTAAAGAATCCATGTAAAGTACCTAGCAAATAATAAGTAATAAATACTTGGTATCATTATAATATTTCAGGGACAGTGTGTACATGGTTCTACCTGGAGATAAAATGTATATATATTGAGCTTGGGCTGGAAAAAATGATGAAAATTATTATCACCTAACCCTTAGCATTGACAAGAATATCAATCATAGGATCATAGGACTTAAATAATAGAGGGGAACATAAAGCTCTAAGAATTCAAATCTCTTGTTTTATTTCTGCAGAAATTGATACTGAGAGAGAGAGAGAGAGATGAAATAATTTAACCAAAGTCACCCAGTAAATTTGGGGCAGAGTTAGAACTTAAACTTAGGCTTCCTAGATAGGCCTGCAAGCATGCCACACTTATTACTGACTTCTCCTTATTCCCTGCTACAGCGCAGGTCAAAAAAGACCAATTTAATAAGTAGCAGATGAGAGTGGTTTCACATTACTGTTTAAAGTGCTCTGCCGACCACAGAGGCTACTTCTAACATCTATGAATATAAAATATCTTCATAATGTGCTTCTTCGGAAACCAGTTGTTTACTGCTTCCACCATGGATTTTTTCATGAGTGTTTCTCTGGCCTATGGCCAGAACATTGATGCAAAAATGGTGTTGTGTAATATTGTCAAATTTGCACAATAGTGGAGCCTTTGCTGACAATCCCTATCTTTCTATCCAACACTAATCCCTATCATTCTATATATCTTTGTAGGGGAAAAAAGGTGAGAGTGTTTTGATCCTCTTTGAATTACATCATACCCCCCCAGGTAGTGCTGTGCCTGTGCCCACAGTGTTCAAAGTTATTCCCAAATTATAGTTCATGGGAGCTACTAGCTAACAAAGCTGTGAGACAATTCCTGAAAAGACATATTGACCTTGATTTGTTTTGTTATTTTGTTTTTGTTGAAGTACAATGGCCAACTGGATTGAAGTTGGTACCCAAGCAACAAGCATACTGTTGTGACGAAATACTAACATGCAGCTTCTTGAGTACTTCCACCAGCCTATATAACATTAACTGTCAAAGCAGAACCACCAACTCGATCTTGAAATGTTGCCTGGCCACTGAGGCCAGCCTTGTGCACCCTGAGCTACTGTGTTAGATTTGTGGCAGGTTGCTGGTGCTGTGGCCACCTGGCAGGTAGATGCAGGACCACTAGATCAAGGATCAGACTCTGCGGAAGCACAGTGAGCAACAATAAGGCTATGAATTGAGACCCAGTAATCAATAAACCCAATAAACCAGTGTTCCGAAATTAAGAATGAAGCTGCCCTTATTTAAATGCAGTCTAAAGTACAAGTCTAGAAGAAGGGTCACAACTTCAGTGAGCATCACAATCAAAGGCTTCAAACACTGTAAAATTATATTAGTGCCTTCACATTTGCTCATTGAGGAAGAAAAAAAAATACTTGATTTAATGTCAATCATTGCACTCTCCAATACAGAGATGGTATTCAATCAAATATTTATTGAACATCTAGTACTCTGTATTCTGATTTATGCTAGGAGCTATAGGGAAAACCAAAAGAAGGGAAAGATATGGTGCCTGATTTTAAAGAAATCATAGTCTAGTTGAAAATCATATACCCCACAGCACTTTAAAGTTATTTTTCAAAGCCTTTAATACAATAATACGTAATTATCGGAATAATTACTACTTTAACATCTCTATACACCATGAGTTCAAAAACAACGACCGCCTGGTTCACCACTTTATTTCTGATGCCAAGTACATAGTAACTGCACTATAAACATGTCTTGAATAGATGAATAAATGAATATTTGATTGGCACTTTAAAAAATGGGTATTATTTGAATTGTGCCTAGTGTGAATAAATACAAACCATGGGGCAATTTCTAAGGGTTTGCGTAGTGGGAAAAGGCTAATTGCTATCTTTAATATAATCTATAAAGACAAGATAAAGCTAAATACACCCAAATGTAGGAGCTTAAAATGTCTACTTGATTTGTTGATTAAAAGCTATCACTCCTGCTCCAGAACCAGGCCTCTGAAGTCCTGCTGTCTCCCAATTGTCTCCTCCAGGCTGCTACACTCTCCCTGTCCAATATGCTGAAGATGGGAACACAGCTTCATCTCTGAGTTCCCAACAGCACAGAACCATATAAATCCATGCGCATTTTGACATGGGCACCAAGTCTCCTCACATCATCACTTGTCAAAAACTCCTCTGCTTGCTTATTCAATCTTACCATACAATTGGTAGATTTAGATTAATGTTAATAGGCTGGGAATTAAAATACCTTTTGTAAACCTAATACCATCTATTCTTCAGGCTATATTGAATTCCATTAAATCCTATCACATTCCAAAAATTGGTAAAACTCAAATGAAGATAATGAACCAATGTAACTCATTATGAGTTTTTTCATACAAATTTTACTTTTGTTAATAAAAATAATTATACAGCTATTTAAGAAAGTGTGCAAAATATTTAAGATGCTTTGATTGTGCCATAATAATTATAAAGCTTAATTGATTCTGTATTACCTAGAAACTTAAGATCACAGAAAAAAATTGTTTATTTAAAATTTCACTTCGTGTACATAATTTATTACAGTATGGTATAAGTGATCAATAAAAGACATTAAAGCATTAACTGTATTACATTAGATTAAAAATGCCTGGGGAGATGTTGAATAGAAATGAGTTTAAGAAGAAAGAAAAATGGTGTAAAATGTTTAACTATTAAAAATGATCTAATTCACATATTTTTAAATGAATGATTCTCCCTGTCAAACTGCTACCATATTAAGGTTTCATTGGATAAATTTACAAAGTATTCAAGTATTCAAGAGGTTTTCCTAATGTTAATATTTATAATCAGCCAGAAATTTTCAAAAACTTAAACTTAGAATAAAAAAGTCTCACTGTTAATGTGCAAAATACATATATCTTTCAATATTATTTTAGTTGGTGTGCCAGCAAAAAGGTTTGAAGACCCCTGCAGCAGAGCAAATGTGAATAGATACATACTCAGTCATTCACACTGGTGCAGGTTTAACTGCCATGCCTTTTCTCAGAGTTTAAATTGGTTCATACCTATGTAAACTGAGTGCCCTATTAGGAGCACTTCTGTAGCTTCCATTAGATTTCTAGGCAATCTAGTCCACATACTTCTGCACCAAGCCCAGGCTTAGTTCCTTTACACAGATTTTCTTCTAATACAAATGGAGAAAAGTCAGACCTGCAGGTCCCTCCTGGCAGGTTTCCGGCCTTGAGATCTCCTGAGAAGAATAAATGCCTCAAAATGAGACACCCCTAAAACACACAGTCAGGCTAGTCTAATTCCCTATTTCACTAATTCCATGATGCAGTTTAACTAAAGATGCATCCAATTTACATTAATAAACAGAATGCTTAGGATTCTAGTTTTTAATTTCTAGCTTTATCGTTTTTTCTAAAAACAATGAGTAGCTACATATAATATATTAGTGTTTGGGGCCTGTATCCGACACCACTTATGCATCATTTCCGATCTTCTTGGTTTCACCGGTTTCTCATCCCAGCTGTGTTGTCACTCCTGTGACAACCATTTCTGCACAGGCTCTAACCCTCTTCATGCAGGTGCAAGACAATGCTTTGCATCAGGCCTGTGCTGTGCACATCTTGCATTCTGTCCTGGAGCTTCTCTGTCTAGGCATAGAGTAGGACATCACAGGAACCTGTAACCTACATACAACCAACAAGTGCAGGGGATTTGTCCCATGTGGTGAACATTTGACCAACAGGAGATATGGATAAGTGTTTCTCCCTTTCTTCCTTCAGAGAGATGGTCCTAAGATGAATTCCACAGGGCTTCTCAGATGCTCCCATATAGTGGTCACCAACTCGATAACAGTTTTTTTTTATTGGTTCTGTTCCTTGCTTTGCTTTGCTGCACCTCAGTACTGCTCTCTGGAAAACTACTCCCCAATAAAGTACTTGCATATGAGCCTTTACCACATTTTCTGCTTCCTGGGGAACCTAGGCTAAGACTAGGAATGGCCTAAAAAACTTATAATCAGGATCAGATCTTAAAGCTGGGTCACTTATGGATCAAATGGCAATAGGACCCTATTTCTTATAGCAAATGGGATGGTGATAATCTATGGCATGCAGTATCATCATAATTACTTGTTTCTGTTGTTTTTGAACCTGTGATTTATTTAGATAAGATACAGGTAGAAGCTGAGGCATTGAGTTATGCAGTAGCTATATTACTTGAATGTTACGAAGGTAGTAATACTTACAAGGTTGTAGAGTAGACTGGCATTTGTTAACCTTCTGATAGGCTCAGAGTTTCCAACCATCAACTGGAAGCAAACTATGAAAACCAGAGGACCTCCACAGAAGTTTTGAAAAAGACTCATCTCTTAGAGCTATAGAGAAAACTTGAATGTCAGGCCCAGAATATAATTGTAAGGATGGCAGAATAGCAAAGGAAACAATGGATAGCCTTAAGAGGTCATCTATGCCAAATTTTAGGCCATTATAAAAAAGGGGTAACCCTGAGACTTGGAATGGGAGTTGCGGTAGATGAACTGAGGTCCTTGACTCTCAGATTTCCCTAAACCCTCCATTAAGGCAGAAGCAGAGGACAGCAGTCTGGACACCTTGTAAGGATCTCACCTGATGCAGGTGCCTAAGAAACTGATACCTGTCCTCCTCAAAATCCACCCACAACAGCCCTATTGTCTCAGGCCAATAACAGGATCATGTCTTCATACAATTGGCATAGGTACATGCAGCCCATAATCTGGGAGGAAGTAGCTTACATGTGAAAAATTGCAGCACCTGGCTAATACATATTATTAGGAACTTGGAGAACACATATGAGAGTTTAGTTGGGGGTGTTCGTCCCAGGAAAGAACATAAGAACAGATGGAGAATATGTATTGAAAAGGGGGCAAATCACTTGGAACCAGTCCTGATATATTATTGCAGGGGGGTATCCCTGAAGCTTAGACATGATGGATCCTTTGTAAATGAGGTGGACACACCAGAACTTCCTTGGCATAGTAGTAAGGGTTCAGAAGACTCAAGGAGTTTGGAATTTGAGGAGTGGGTGTAGCTCAGTGGTTGATCAGTGGTTGAGTACCTGCTCTGCATGTACAAGATCCAGTTCAATCCCCGGTGCTTCCCAAAAAAAAAAGGAGGTTGGAATGTTAAAATGGATTTATTATATAAGACTAGAGAACCCACCCCATGTCTATGTTCCCTGGGAGGGCCCACAGGACCACAGGATATTCCCTTCACTAAAGCAACAACAATGGCCAGAGGCATGGAAAGGGTGGTACCAGCATCTTTAAGAGTCTCTTTGAAGGATGTCCTCTATAATAGTGTTGAGAGTAGAAAATGGTGCCATGGAACTGTCTTCCCTAGAGTCAAAGGGGTTGCTAGGATTCCAGAATAACAGAGATCAGGAGTCGGCATTAAATTATCAGGAGCAAGGTGGACATAGTTACCAAGTCATAAAGTCAAAAATGCATATCAGCAATTAACTAAATGATAGAAATTGTATATTCAGGATTAGATTCAGAGGCACTTTCCTGGATTGAGAACTGGTGCTCTCAGATGTCCTAGATACCTACCACTCTCTGAGTCATTGATGGGCCAGTGTCTCACTGATGGCCTGTGGAACCTCAGGTCCCAAGCTCCTGCCTACTTCTTTTAAGCATTTTTTTTTATTAGGGAAGTTGTGGCTTTACAGAAAGATCATGCATAAACTGTCTAGTTTTTCACATCTCTGCTTGATGTTCTGGTAGCCCAAAATCTAGATCATCTGTCCTTCTTCAGACATTTGGTTTCTGATGCCTGCTGGCTGTCATCCTATTGGATCTGGGTTAATTGCCTGACATCTGAATTGCTATGAGTCACCTGCCCAATATCTTAGGCTTGGCTTAGACCAAAGGTATGTGTGTGACCTGTCCTTCTTTCTGGCTGTCTGGCCACCCAGTCTGGGATGTTACTTAAGGATCACTTCACATAGATTTGTCTGGACTTACAATCCTGACCTTCCCCCCAGCCAGTCTCACCCCCCCTCTCAGAGCCTAAGGTTAGGACATCACCATATTATTAAGATTTTGTATAAGAACTGCCATATGAGCCAGCAATTCCACTGCTGGTGATATACCCAGAATAATTGAAAGAAAGAACAAGAACAGATATATGCACACCAATGTTAATAGCGGCATTATTCACTATTGCCAAAAGTTGGAAACAACCCAAATGTCCATCAACAGATGAATGGATAAACAAATTGTGGTATATTCATAAAATGGAATATCACTCAGCTGTAAGAAAGAATGCAATATTAGCATACGGGATAACATGGATGAATCTTGAAGACCTTATGTTGAGTGAAACAAGCCAGGCACTGAAGGACAAATATTACATGACCTCACTGATATGAATTAAGCAAATTGAGCACACTTAGAGATAGAGTCTGGAAGATAGGATTTCAAGAGATAGAAAGGGAGAAGTTGTGAGCCAAAGCATATGAGCAAAAGCTATGATAAGGTGGAAGTGTATAGTTGTGTGCAGAGAAAGGGCATGACAGTGGTGTAAGGGTTTTATTGGGATGGGGTGGTGCTGGTTTGTCAGGGGGCTAGGGTGGGAAGGGTGGGTTGGACAGTCCATGGAACTGGGGGAGAGAAGAGGTTGACACTGGGGATTTGCAGGTATGTGGTTGAAACTACATCGTTGGGAATGTTCTTTTGGCAATAGGGCAGGGGAGAGTTACTGGTTTAGGGTGTTGAATGTGGGAGGCATTCAGGACAGTGTGCACCTGGGGCAGGCTTCTAGAAGGAATGTGTGAGTGTTCATCTTGTCATAGTGTGTTGCATCAGTGGGTGGAGACCACATAATGAGCGGGAAGGTGTTGGAATCCCATCCTAGGGAGTCCTGTTATGTTCTCAAATAGAGGGGTGGGAGTCTCTCGAGAGCATAGGCAGTGCCTAATAGAGGAGGACAGACCAGTATGTCAAGCCCTCAATGTTGTTGCAAGTAACTATGAATCTTGTTCTTCAAGGAGTGAAGTCTGGTGATTGCCGTGAACCCTGAGGGGAGGGGGATGGAGGAATAGAATAGATGGAACATGGGGCATTTTGGGGGTGGTGGAAGTGTTCTACATGATCTTGCAGTGATGGGTATAGGCCACATTAAATTTCATCAAAATTTATAAAAGTGTATGGTTCAAAATGTAAAACATAACCATTGATGATGGTTAATAGCTATGTTTCAATATTTGTACATAAGTTGTAACAAATGTACCATCCACATTAAAAATGCTATTAATAGGGAAAAGGGGGAAAGGGGGAGGATGTTCGGAATATGGGAGTCCCTAATATTCTGTACATGACTTTTCTGTAACCTAAAACTTCTTTGAAGACAAAATGAAAAAAGTAAGACACTGGGGGAATAAACAGAAGAAAATGTAATTATACATACCAGAAAACAGATCTTACAGTGATGAAAGACATAATGTCAAAATAAAATTTTTAATACTTTTTCATTACTTTTTATTATTCCAAATTTTTTAAATCTTTTTTAAATTTTTTGTATTTTATTTCTTAATTTTAAAACTGTCATTATTATTTCATTTTCTTATTAATTTGGTTATTTTGTTGGCTTCATTTTTGAAGAAGTTTTGGATCAAAGAAGGGTTAGAACTATGAGAGGGGAGGTTCATTGGTGTGGGGTGTCAGTGATAGGGGATGTATGGGAGGACGTTCATCTGGGTATACATATAAGGCATATAAATATGTTCAAGTGTCCATGGGGCATTGTCACCATGGGTGGAGATTCACACAATAACTGAAAGAATATTGGATTCCCATCTTGGGGAGCTCTGCCACATTCTCTAATATTACAGTAAGAATGCCCCGAGTACAGGGGCAATGACTAGTGAAGGAGGATGGTCCATTGACAGACCCTTGATATGGATGACTGTACTTATGAATCTTTAATATTAGAATTGAAACTTAGCCTAGTATTATAGGATGCCTAAGAGTTAACTCGTGAAAGCTTCATTGTTTCTCAAATATGACTCTCGCTAAGCCGAACTCAGAATACAAATGCACCACCTTCCCCTCAGTATGGGACATGACTCCTGGTGATGAGCCTCCCTGGCACTGAGGGATTACTACCAAACACCAACTAGCAATTCAACTGAAGAAAGACCTTAACCAAAAGGGGGGGAAGTTAAAGACAAATGAGTTTATATGGCTAAGAGACTTAAAAGTGAATCAGGAGGTCATTTCAGAGGTTACATTTATGCACATCTCAGCAGTATCTCATTGACTGCCAAAGTAAATACTACTTCAAATAATGGGACTCCTGAGGGATCTGGAGACCTCCAGATACTAGAGTCAGGACACATAGCTCAGGAGTTTGGTGCCTTGCCAGTGGGCCCTACTTTGGAATTTATGCTCGCCAGTGTGACAGAGTTGGACTCAGTTGTGGTTTCCCTACACATGGCTCTTCTGACCCTCCTATTGGAACCTATAATTAGTACTAGAGCTGATAGGTGTACGTACAAGAGATTTAATCTTTGGACTGTCCTTGTACCAGCTGAGCCCTGAATCTCAACAGAGTTGCAATACCTACTTTCCAGTTCATTGGACTCACCCAAGACAACTAACAAGGAGATGATGATGGACAACGACCATCCCAAGGAACTGAGAGAGTCTACATCTGCAAGCAAGAGAGTTTTGTCCATCTACCCTATGGGATCAAAGTCCCCTCTCAATTAGAGGTGGAGTGGGTATCACCATTCCCGAATCCTCAGGATTGGGGAATGAACCATGGACTAAACTAGACTTATTGTGATTCAAGCAATGTAAGAACTTATATCATTGATGTGGAGGCAATGTCCACTGGAGGTTCTGAGGGCAGGGAGAGGGAAAAACAGGTGTAATATGAGGGCATTTTTGGGACTTGGGAATTGTCCTGAATAACTTTGAAATGATAGATACAAGCCATCATATATCTTGCCATAACCTACAAAATTTTGCGGGAGAGAGTGTAAATTACAATGTAAACTATAATCCATGCTTAGTGGCAATTCTTCAAAATGTGTTCATCAAATGTAACAAATGTACCACACTAATGAAGGATGTTTTTAATGTGGGAAGTGTAGGGAATGGGGCATATGGGAATCCCCTCTATTTTATGTAACATTTATGTAATCTAAGTATCTTTTTAAAATATATATATTTTTTAAAAAAGAATGTCCTTTGTGAACTAGAATGGAAGTATGTCACTATTTCAGCATGGTAGGAATGTGGAGAAGCATGGGAAAAATACAATTAATGTAACCTATGGATTAACAACAATATTGTAATATTCTTGCATCAGTGCCAAAGATATACTGTCTTAATAATAGGTGGGTATGGAAAAAATATGCCAAATGTATGCTATGGACCATAGTTAGTGGTAATAGTCTGATGATATTACCTTATAATCTGTAACAAATGTTCCACAATGGTGTGGTGTGATTGTGAAGAGGTGTTATATGGGAATTCTACACATGTGCATGATTATTTTGTAAGTTCACACCTTCTATAATAAAAATATATTTTTTAAGTGTTGGAAAAAATAAGATTTTGTGTTAGTCATTATTTTATTATATTTAGTTTGCTTTAAGTTAGTTATGATAAAACAGAACCAAACTAAACTTAGGAGTGAGTTCAAAAGTGACAACTCTCTGATTAGACACAGCAATTTTGAACTTTGTATGAGACAATTTAGAAGTGGTTCTCAAATTAGATGGTTGATAAGTACCTCTTAGAGATTCACTGTGTGAACCAGTTCTCTGATATCAAGGACTTAACAATGACCTGGAGGAGGCCAACAGACAAGCTCCTGTGAATCAGTCAGAAAGTATACATTTACCAGGTAGCCACTTCTTACTTTACCAGCCTCCTCTAGCTCTCTTTCTTAAATTATTTCCTTATCAAGATTGACCTAGTATATCCAAACATCCTAAAATTCAAATTAATGTTGATAGGTAAAGGAAGTTGAAAATGTACCAAATTAAGCTTTGGCCATTGCTTGTACATGTTAGTAATGTTTCCTTTAGGTTCACAATCAATTTGTTGTCATTTCCTTAACTCATCTACATGCTTCCTACAAGTTAAAAAGTAAAATATGACTTCCCAGTTTAATAAGGCCTCCTTCATGTGCACAGGATAATATGGGTACTTCATCTATGGCTACCCAGTGCCTTTACAGATATCATGGAATTTGGCTATGTGCTCCAAGATCTCCTTCCATGTGTATTCTTTTTTCATTTCCCTAGAAACACAAATCTGGTGGTTTATATGGAGGTCCAAGCTATTTTTGTACCATCATTTCTAAATCTTGATAGGAAAATGGCCAACCATGTCATCTTTGGATATTTGACTATTTCAAAAACACTTTTCCAATCATGTCCTTATTACTGAGTTGTTGAAAGTCTACTAAGTCACTGAATTGTTTGATCTGCAGTTATTCAGGGGACAAAATTGTGTTTCTCTGAATAAAGTGCAGCATGTTCATTCTCTATGCTGAAGATTAGTATTGATTTTTTAATGATATTTGGTTTGAGGATATATATTGCTGTTGAGTGTTCCTTAGAATTGAACACTACACAAATGGATGCAAGATGGCCTTTTATGGATTGAAATACTTCCTAACAGTACATTATCTATAATAACAAAAGAAATCACCAAGATATAAATAAAATAGTTACTTATCTTCTTTTCCCCATTCAAACTTTACATTTATGATTTCAAAAATTTTTGTAATGAGATGGAGTTAATCCACATTGACTATAACCTAGAAATGTTTCAACTAAAATTTCAGAATAAAAAGTAGTCTTTGTGTCGGTAAAACTTGGCTGAAAACAAAAGCCAAAATGGAATTTTCAAAATAATTTTTTTCATTGCTTCTCGGCTTTTTGGCTAAGATCAAGTATAGTTAGTATCTGTTCTTATCAGTTTAATATCTGATATGTCCTCTATCTGAGGACAATCTATTAAGTGGGTTTTTGGAGCTAGATGATAGAATAGGAGCTTACTCCATCCATTCCACACATCGACCTGGTATTGTAGTACCTCCAGAATGGTATGCAAAAATAATAATAATAATAATAATAATAATAATAATAATAATAATTTGTTTGATGTCAATGGCTTAACTGTGACTTTCATGAACACGTAACAGTTTCATTGGGAAAGTATCCATCTAGTCAGCTACCACAAAAAGATGAGGAAAAATTTTGCAGGCTTCAAGCATTAGCTCTTGATTCAACCAAAAAAAGGATATCAATAGCATCTATAAAACTTATTTCAGTCTATGGAGAAAGAAGTTTACTTAGTTTATGTTCCCCCACTTAGATCATGTGAAGGGGCTCTTTTCATGATGTGATGAGGATGGATGGTCCCAGAAACATCATCATTATAGTTCTTATCATAATCATCATCACCATCAGCATTGCTGTGTGCCCAATCATAAGGTGGGCACAGCAAGATTGAATCCAGAGATTTTCCAGGGTTAATACTAAAGACAAAGGATATAAATGTCAAATGTAGTTTCAAATATAGAAGGAAGGACATGGCAGCAGATCAAAGCTGAGCTCAGTTACCAGGTGTCCAATCTAAACATGTTAAAAACTAAGTGAGGGAAGCACAGCTGACTTAGATCCTATCTGTTGACTTTAGAACCACTGCTTTTTCATTGCTATAACCAGCAATAACAAGATATGAAGTACTAATGTGGAATATAATTACATTTTTTAAGAGATCAACAAAAAAAATTAGGAGGAAAAAAAATGTTCACCATGGAAGAAAAATAAGAGAGACCATCAAAAAAAAGGGTCTGGACTTGGAAGTAAGTCCCTAGTAGGTTTTCTAAAGTACTAAACAATTTAGGTTAAAATATTCTATATTCAAAACCAGCTTTGGTGGTGTTGACATTATTCATCCTATTTTACAGATGAGGAATTGGGCTCAGAAAGTTTAAGCAACATACCCAAGGTGACTCAGTTGGGAGTAGTAAGGTAGAATTGAGCACCATATTTAATTGACATAAAGATTATGTTTGTTCTACTCTAGGTGTAGGTGGTTCTCAAACCTAGCCTCCTATTACTATCATCTGAAGAGCTTTGAAAATCTACATCTGTCTGAGCTCCACTCAAGGCTAATTGAACATGAATCTCTAAGGGAGCAGCCCAAGCATCAGTACTTTCAAAATGGTCTTCCCTCTCACCCAGGACAACTAACAAAAGGATGATGATAGACAACGCCCATCCCAAAACACAGAGAGTATCTACAACTGCAAGCAAGACAATTCTATCTATCTGCCCCATGGGATCTAAGCCCCCTATCAATCAGAAGCAGAGTGGGCATCATCATCCCAAAATCCTCAATGCGACTATAGACCAAACTAGACTTATTATTATTCTAGTAATGGAAGAACTTGTAATGTTGCTATAAAGACAGTCATCAACAGAGGTTCTGAGGAGAGGGAGAGGGAAAAATAGGTGTAACATGGGGCATTTTGGGGACATTGCAATTGTTCTGCATGATATTGCAACAACAGATACAGGCTATTATACATTTTGTCAAAACCTATAAAGTTGTGTGGTGCAAAGTGTAAACCATAATGTAAACTATAGACCATGTGTTCATCAATTGTAACAAATGTACCACATTAATGAAAATTGTTGTTAATGGGGGAAAGTGGGGATGGGGAGAGGTGGGGCATATGAAAATCCCCTATGTTTTCAATGCAACATTTATGTAATTTAAAGTTTCTTTAAAAGTAAAAGAGAAAAAAAGAGTAGCTGGTGGCAGATAATGATGCCTCCAGCCTTAGAAGAATCCTTCTCAGAGACAAAAGGGTTTTAAGGAGAAAGACTGGAGTATCTAGTGATGCTATTGAAGGTGGGGACCAGGAGAAGTGCAAAATCAAAGATGTGGTTGTTGCTATTGTAATAGCAAGCCACACCCTCTTGATCGGCACCCAGGCTGGTGTGGTCTGGAGAGCTCAGATTACAGGAGCACCAACCATGAACATACCTGAAGATCTGAAAGACCACAGAGAAATATAAAGAGTTGTTATATTAAAGAGAAAGAGCTAAACCTATACTCTTTAGCTGTCAAATGTATAAAATTCTTTTGATAAGAAATATTACTTTTAATTTTTTTTTTAATTCCATCCTTCACTTTTAGTGTAATGAATACCATATAATAAAAACCCTCTGAACTGTCACATAAAAAAAGTCCTCCAGGTAATTACAGTGTTTAGCCAAGGTTGAAACCACTGAGCTAGTAGAAGCTATTTAAATGGTATAAATAAGGGGCAGTGAAAGGGCCAACTGCCCAGGACACAAAGTAACGAACATCTCTAAAGACTTTATTGACAGAGTTTGCACTGTAGCCAAAACAAATATTTTTGGCCAAAAACATATCAGCAGATGATTCTTTTCAGCATGTTTACAGCTAATTCATAGCCAAAAAAAAAAGGTTGAGAAATAATGATAAGTGGATATAACTTCCTGATAAAAACTTAGAATTGCATAGATATTTCCTGTAGGAAATAACTAAGCTAATTGAGGCATAAGAATTCACTTAAAAGGCCACTGCAAAAAAATAAACAGAGCTTCAAACTTGCTTACTCACTTTACAATAAGGCTTCTGTGCTTTTCAGAATAATTCAATATCTGAAACCTTGAGAAATGTAGTTAACAAGATCAAGGCTGAGGTCAAGCTGGAGTTATATAACAAGCATATAGTTTTTTTAAAACTTTGGAATGGAAGACATAACTTAGAGAGGAGGGTAGAGATAAAGGAGAAGGTTGCCTAGAATTGAACCCTAAGGAGCTCATGCGACTCCAAGAAGGAGTGGTAGAAAAAGAACGAAAATCAGAAATGAAAAGGGGAGCATTGCTACTGGTCCCAATGAAATGACAAGGACAAATAGAGAATACTATGAACAACTGTACATCACCATATTAGATAAACTAGATGAACTGGACTAATTCCTAGAAACACACAAACTACCTACACTGACTCAGAAAGAAATAGAAGATTTTAACAAAACAATTACTAATAAAGAGATTGAGTCAGTCATCAAAAACCTCCCAACAAAGAAAAGCCTAGGACCAGATGGCTTCTCAGGTGAATGCTATAAAATGTTCAAAAAGAATTAACACCTATCCTGCCATATTCTTACAAAAAATTAAAGAGGAAGGAAGGCTCCCTAACTCATTCTATGAGGCCAACATCACCCTCATACAAAAACTAGATTTAAAAAAAAAAAAAAGATAACCACAAGAAAAAAAAATTACAGACCAATCTCCCTTATGAATACAGATACAAAAATTCTCCACAAAGTACTAGTGAACTGAATCCCATAGCACATCAAAAGAATTATACACCATATAAAGTGGGATTTATCCCAGGCATGCAAGGGTGGTTCAACATAAGAAAATCCATAAATGTAATACACCATGTTAACAGAGCAAAGGAAAAAAAAAACACATGATCATCTCACTTGATACAGAAAAGGCATTTAACAAAATCCAGTACCTTCTCTTGATAAAATCACTCAGAAAACTAGAGGAGAAGGAAACTTCCTCAACATGATAAAGGGCATATATGAAAAACCCACAACTAACATTATACTCAATGGTAAAAGATGGAAAACTGTCCCTCTAAAATCAGGAACAAAACAAAGATGCCTTTTATTCAACATTGTACTGGAAGTTCTAGCTAGCGCAATTAGGCAAGAGTAAGAAATAAATGACATTCAAATTGGAAAGGAAGAAGTAAAACTTCCCCCATTTACAGATGACATGATTCTATAAAATCCTGAAAAATCCACAACAAAGCTAATGGAACTAATAAACAAACTCAGCAAAGAGTTAGGGTACAAGATCAACACACAGTGTTCCTATAGACTAGTAATGAACAATCTGAAGAAGTAATCAAGAAAAATATTCCATTTGCAATAGCAACCAAAGGAATCAAATAACTAGGAATAAGTTTGACCAAGGATGTAAAGGTCTCATACATAGAAAACTACAAAACATTGCTAAACAAAATCAAAGACTTAAATGAATGGAAGAACATTCCTAGTTCATAGATTGAAAGACTAAATATTGATAAGATGTCAATTATACCCAAGTGATTTACAGATTCAACCCAATCCAAATCAAAATTCCAAGAGCCTTTTTTGCAGAAAAGGAAAAGCCAATCATTACATTTAGATGGAAGGGTAAAGGACCCATCTTGAAAATGAAGAATGAAGTTGGAGAACCCACTCTTCCCAACCTTAAAACTTATTACAAAGCCACAGTATTCAAAACAGCATGATCCCTTCATTGGACTCGCCCAGGACAACTAACAAGGAGATGATGATGGACAACCTCCATCCCAAGGAACCAAGAGAGTCTACAACTGCAAGCAAGAGAGTCCCATCCATCTGCCCCATGGGATCAAAGCCTCCTCTCAATTAGAGGTGGAGTGTGCAACACCATCCCAGAATCCTCAGGATTGGGGAATGAACTATGGACTAATGTAGACCTACTGGTATTCTCATAGAATCACTCATTGTGATTCTAGCAATGGAAGAAACTATATCATTCATGTGGAGGCAGTGGCCACTAGAGGTTCTGAGGGCAGAGAGAGGGAAATACAGGTGCAATATGAGGACATTTTGAGGACTTGGGAATTTTCCTGAATGACATTACAATGACAGATACGGGCCATACATATCTTGCTATAACCTACAAAATTGTGTGGGAGACAGTGTAAACTGCAATGTAAACTATAATCCATGCTTAGCGGCAATGCTCTAAAATGTTTTCATCAATTGTAACGAATGTATCACACTAATGAAAGATGTTAATGTGGGGAAATGTGGGATGTGTAGGAAGCAGGGCATATGGGAATCCCTAAATACCTTTTTTAAAAATAAAAATAAATATATATATATATAAAAACAGCATGATCCAGGCACAAGGACAGACCAATGGAATTGCATTGAGCTCAGAAATCGACACTCCTTGGGAAGCGGCTGTGGCTCAATCAGTAGGGCTCTCGTTTACCATATGGGAGGCCCCGGGTTCGGTTCCCGGGGCCTCCTGGTGAAGGCAAGCCCACCCGCACGGCGTGGTTAGCTGACCCAGCGAACACAAGCAGCAAGGGGGGGATAAATGAATAAATAAATAAAATCTTTAAAAAAAAAAAAGAAATCGACACTCCTGTTTATGGCAACTGATTTATGACAAGAATGCCAAGTCACTCAATTGGGAAAGAAGTCTCTTTAATAAATGCTGCTGGAAAAATGGGATGTCCATATGCAAAAGAAAGGTGGACTCCCACCTCACCCTATATACAAAAATCAATTCAAAATGGATCAAAGACCTAGATATAAGAAACAGCGACATAAAGCTCCTAGAAGAAAACATAGGGAAGCATCATCAGGACCTTGTGTTAGGCAATGGTTTCTTAGACTTCATACCCAAAGCACAAGCAACAAAAGAAAAAATAGGTAAATGGAACATCATCAAAATTTAAAACTTTTGTGCATCAAAAGACTTTACCTGCCCAGCTCATAGTTTCTGGCTATCTCTTGAGCCCTCAGGAGCCCTACTATTTGAGGCATTGTTTGCTATGGCATTCAATGAGATCCCACTGAGATGTGCATAAGCGTACCCTCTGGAATAACCTCCTGACTCATTTTGAAATCTCTTAGACATATAAACTCATTTGTATTTACCATTTCCCCATTTTGGTCAAGGTCTTTTTCCAGATGCATAGCTAGTTGGTGCTTGGTAATAATCCCTCGGTGCCATGGAGGCTCATCCCTAGGACTCATGTCACATGCTGGGTGGAAGGTAGTGCATTTATATGCTGAGTTTGGCTTAGAAAGAGGCCACATTTGAGCAACAAGGAGGCTTTCAGGAGGTAACTCTTGGGCAGTATATAATTCTAGGCTAAGTTTCAATTTCACAAGAAAAGGTTCATAAGTACTATCATCAATGTCAAGTGCCTGGCATAATGGCCTGTCTTCCTTCACTAGACATTGCCCTTGCACTCAGGAGATTCTTGCTGTCCTATTAGAGAATGTAGAAGAACTTCCCAGAATGGGAATTCAATATTATTTTGCTTATTGTGTGGATTTCCACCCACCAAGACAATGTCCCATGAACATGTGAACTTATTCATATGTCTTAGAGGTATGCCCCAGGTGAACCCCTTCCCATGTATTCCCCCATCATTGACATCCTGCACCAGTGATCTTCCCCCTGCCACTGCTGTGTTCCAAAACCTCTCCAAAAATGAATCCAACAAAATTACCAAATAAAATTAATATGAAAATGAAATAATTAAAAAAATAACCAATAAAATTTAAAAAGATTTTAAACAATTTGAAATAATAAAAAATTTTTTTTAGATATTGTGTCTTTCATCACTGTAAGATCTATTGTCTTGTATGTACAGTGACTTTTTCTTCCATATATGCCCCCAATGTCTTATTTTTTTTCATTTTATCTTCAAAGAAGCTTTAGGATACAGAAAGTCACATAGAGAATACAGGTGATTCCCATATACCCAATGCCCTCCCCCTTTTCCCCTCTCAGGAATTTGGCACCCTGCCAGTGGGCCTTACTTTGATATTTATGCTCCCCAATGTAACAGAGTTAGACTCATTTATACGTTCTCTACACATGGCTCTTCTACCCCTTTTATTTGAACCTATAATTAGCACTATACTTGATAAATGTATGTCCCAGAGACTTAAATCTTTGGTCCATCCCTGTGCCAGTTGAGCCTTGAATTTCAGCAGAATTGCAACACCTACTCCCCAGTTATTAGACTCATCCAGGACAACTAACAAGTAGATGATGATGGACAACACCCATCCCAAGGAATGGAGAGAGTCTGAAACTGCAATCAAGATAGCTCCATCCATCTGCCCCTTGGGATCTAAGTCCTCTCTCAATTAGAAGCAAAGTGGATATCACCAATCACAAAATTGGGGAATGAACAATGGATTAAACTAGATTATTATTATTCTACTAGACTTATTATTATTCTAACAATAAAAGAACTCTTATCATTGATATAAAGGCAGTGGCCACCAGAGGTTCTGAGGGATGGGAGAGGGAAGAATAGGTGTAATATGGGGGCATTTTTGGGACATTGGATTTATCTTGCATGACATTGCAGTGATGGATACAGGCCATTGTATATTTTGTCATAGCTTACAAAATTGTGTGGGACAGAGTGTAAACTATAATGTAAACCATAGTCCATGGTTAGTAGCAATATTTCAATATGGGTTCATCAATTGTAACAAATATACCACACTAATGAAGGATGTTGTTAATGTGGGAAAGCATGGGAGGGGACGGGAGGGGAGTATATGGGACTCCCATATATTTCTTATGGAATTTTATGTAATCTAAAGCTTCTTCAAAAATAAAAAATAATATTTTTTTAAAAAAACTTTATCATGAAAGAAAGCAGACAGCCTACTCAATGTGAGAAAATATCTGGAAACCACATATCCAATAAATGTTTAATATCCAGCATATATAAAAAATCCTACAATTTAGCAATAAAAAGACAAACAACCCAATTAAAAAATGAGCAAAATCTTGAGCTGACATTTCTCCAGAGAAGGTATACAAATGGTCAAAAAACACATGAAAATACTCTCAATATCATTACCATTAGGGAAACACAAATCAAAATCACAAGGAGATACCATTTCACACCCACTAACATGGCTTCTATTAAATGGAAAATTACAAGTGTTGGAGAGGATGTGGAGAAATACCCATTGTTCAATTTTCAATGAATACTCATTCCATTGTTGGTGGGAATGTAAAATGGTACAGCCACTGTAGAAGACATTTTAGTGGTTCCTCAGAAAGTTGAGTACAAAATTATCATATTAGGGAGAAAATATTTGGAAAACACATATCCAATAAGGGTTTGATTTCCATTCTATATAAAGGGATCATATAACTCAACAATAAAAGAGCAAACAATCCAATTAAAAATGGGCAAAAGATTTAAATAGACATTTCTCCAAAGAGGAAATACAAATGGCCAAAAAGCACATAAAAAAATGTTTCATATCACCAGCTATTAGGGAAATGCAAATTAAAACAACAATGAGATATCATTTAATACTACATAGAATGGCCATTATTAAAAAAAAAAAAAAAACAGACAACAATAAGTGCTGGAGAGGATATGGAGAAATAGGAACACTCCCTCACTGTTGGTGGGAGTGTAAAATGGTGCAGCCTCTGTGGAAGACAGTTTGGCAGTTCCTCAGGAAGCTAAATATAGAACTGCCATATGATCCAGCAATTCATTTACTAGAAATATATCCAGAACTAAAAACTATGACACAAACAGACATCTGCACACCGATGTTCACAGTGGCATTATTCACAATTGTCGAAAGATGGAAACAGGGGGCGGATGTGGCTCAGATGGTTGAGCATCCGTCTCCCATATGGAGGGACCTTGGTTCGAACCCCGGACCTCCCAGTAAAATTAAAAAAAAAAAAAGATGGAAACAACCCAAGTGTCCATCAACCAATGAATGGATAAACAAAATATGCTATATACATACAATGGAATACTATGCTGCAGTAAGAAGAAATGAAATTGGGCACATGTGATAACATGGATGAATCTTGAAGACATTATACTAAGCAAAGTAAGCCAGACACAAAAGGACAAATATTGCATGGTCTCATTAATATGAACTATATACAAAGAATAAACACATGGAGTTGAAACCTAGAGTATAGGTTATTAGGAGATAAGAGGAGGGTTGATAAGAACTACTGATGTATAATGTATGTAGAGGCTTTAATTGACTGTAAAAATGGAAATGGATAGAGTTGATGGTAACACATTATAGTGAGGAGCAACTGGTTTATAAATGGGATTGTGGCTGAAAAGCTAGTCTGAGGAAGTAAATAATTGAAAGAAAGCTAAAGAATAATCTAGGGACGGAATAACACAGTGAATGCAGAAGTGGATGAGAATTGTGGTTGAGGGTACAAACGTAAGAGTTTCCTTCTGTGAGCTAGAACAGATGTACATCACTACTGCAGGGTGGTGGGAATATGGAGAAGCATGGGAAAACAACAAATAGTGTGACCTATAGACTGTGGTTAATTAACAGCAATATTGTAATATTCTTGCATCAGTGCCAAAGACGTACTGTATTGATAATAGAGGTGTATGGAAAAACTGTGCCAAATGTATGCTATGGACCATGGTTGGTGGTAATAGTCTGATGATATTATCTCATAATCTGTAACAAATGTTCCACCACGGTGTGATGTGTTGGTGAAGGGATGCTGTATGGGAATTTTACACATGTGTATGATTGTTTTGCAAGTTCACAAACTCTGTAAGAAAAAATATATTTTTAAAAAATAGGGTAGGTTAGGGGAAAAATCCACTAAATGTAAGATAGGGACTATAGTTAGTTGTAATGTTTTAACGATGCTCTTGCATTGTTTGTAACAAATGTTTCACAACAATGCAAAGTGTTGGTGGAGGGGTGATGTATGAGACACCTGTATGATTTTAGGTATGTTTATTTTGAAAGTTCACAATCTTTACTATACACTTATTATTCATGCATGTTCGTGTATGAATGATATACTTCAATAAAAACTATAATTTAAAAATTATCATATTATCCAGCAATTCCACTTCAAGATATATACCAAAAAAAATTTGAAAGCAGGGACTTAAACAGATATCTGCACACCAATGTTCACAGTGGCATTATTCACAATTGCCAAAACATGGAAGCAACCCAAGTATCCATCAGCTGGTAAATGGATGAACAAAATAAAATATGATGTATATATATTTATACACACGCACACAACGGAATATTATTCAGCCCTAAAAAGGAGTAAAGTTCTGATACATGTGGTAACATGGATGAAGCTTGAAGACATCGTATTGAATGAAATAAGCCAGGCATAAAAGGAAAAATATTGTATGGTCTCACTGATATGAAATAATTAGAATAAGCAAATTCATAGAGTCAGAAACTAGAACATAGGTTACCAAGGGACAGGCTGGATGTAGGGAATGGGGAGTTAATGCCGAAATTGTACTTTCAGTTTGGAGTGTTGAAAAGTTTTGTAAAGACGGTAGTGATGGTAGCACAATATTGTGAATGTAATTAATAGGAATGAATTACATATTTTAATGTGGTTAAAAGAGGAAATTTTAGGTGATTAAAAGGGGAAATTTTGGTACTTAACAACACCAACTGTGAATCCTAATATCAACCATGGACTATAGTTAATTGTAAAATTATAATAATATTGTTTCATCAGTTGTAACAAAGGTATCACACTAATGCAAATTGTTAATAATATGGAAAGCTGTGTCAGTGAGAGGGGCAGTATATGGGACCTTTGTATTTTCTTCATTTCTTCATGATTTTTCTGTAAACCTACAACTTCTCTAAAAATAAAAATAAAAAAAGAAGCATCAAGAAAGGAGAAAAAAGTCACCACGAGAGAAACACCACCAAATTCTCTCACAGTTTTGCCTAGTCGACCCTAAACTTCAATGATTCATGTAATTCTGGTATCATAACTTCTCATTCCTCATTTTCCCATCTGTCAAACAGAAATGATAACCTTTTTCTTGCCTCCCGTGTGCAGGCTGTGCTATGAAGCCTCCAGCTCCCGATTATCAAATGCTCTGCATTCACTCAAGCAAACATCCCATGTAAGTGGTGGCAAAAATCTTCTCTTCATTATGATCCATCTCACCATGGCCTGTCCTCTCTCTATCTCATTATGTAGCTCTTCAGTCTCTAGGCTTCCCATGACATAGGAAGAGTACTATTAAATGTGTTTTTAGGCTGACTCATTTTCTGATGGTAATGATCAGTATTTAAGTTAATTAGGAGATTCTTTTGATGTCTTTTATTTCGTTCACGATTAGTCTCCAGCTACTTTTCTTTTTTAAATAAATTTCCAGCCGGGGGTGGGAAGAAAAGGAATCATTTTACTATCCTCAATGTCTATTTGGTTTCGGTGAATTGCTCATCATCTGGCTTTTTCTCCCATGAAGCACATTTAAAAGAGTGTGTTTAGGGGGAGAGACTGAGTGACTCTTAACTATCTCCGATAGATTTTCTAAACCTAGGTCCAACAGAGACCTGATATGAGATGGGATAAAAGTCCTAGAATGGTCTATTTCCATTGGACAAGTCCTGTTGCCACCAAGTCCCCATTCAATCCAAGTTGTATTTCCATGCTTCAGCACCTTGGCACATATGAATTGAGCAGATTAGCCAGCTTCAGAGAGCAAGACATAGAGATAGGTAATGTTAGATGTGAAGGAGGGCTTGGAGAAACCGAAATAAAGAGATGCTCTTCAGTCTAAGAGGGCTGGTAGCACAGGAGGGCCCTCGAAAGGCTGGCAAAGGAAATGAGTCCTCCTGAAGAAAGTCATCAGCACATTGTTGATTAACCACCAGCTTTTTAGTCAAATGACTGCTGTACCCTTGCTTGAAACAATGAAACTCAGAGTATTAGTCTCAGCTGAAAGTGCTTTTTCCTAACAGGTAGGTCACTGGGGTAACAACAGGGCCTGTCAAGTCAGGCTGGATAAGGATGGTGAGTGTAGTCAGTGACAAAACCCAAACCAGACTCAAGGTTAGATTATTCATAACTTCTCCAGCTTGGCTCAGGATTTGGAATTCAGCCAGCCAGCCTCTCAGGCTAACTATTTATGCTGCAGAGAATACTCAGGGGTGATCCTAACCCTGGAGGCACTCACAGGGTTGGGTAAAATGGAGGGCTTGAGCCACTCTCAGACACTGGCACAGCTTTGGTTAGTCTGTGACTGAGAGGTTCTGGAGCACTCCAGAAGGGGTTCACGGGAAGAATGCCTCTGAGGTTTCAGCAGGAAACTCCCTTCATATTCAAAGATGACACCACAGATGGTGATCACTATCTTGCATGTGCAGATGTGGCTCACAAAACCATAAAACATCCCCTCCTCACTGCCTGTGTATGAGGGCCAATTCTGTTATCGCTGCAGAAACTGCTTGCTGCTCCGGATGTCAGGGAGTTTCAGCTCAGATTCCTACCTGGACTCCTCTTGTTCATACAAAAGACAAGTCACCTTTCTATCCCACTGGTGTGAGCCATCTTTATTTAACCCAGAAGAACTCCTAGTCAGTAATCATGGTCCATCACTTGAAATTGTGGGTGGGGGTGTATTCAAAAAAAAGGTCTCTGCATAGCAGCCTCTCTCAATTACCAGTTGCTGGGTTATATAACTTCACCTCATCCATTCTACCTTCACACAATTACACTACCCCAGCACACATACACAACACACCACCACCACCATAATGCTAAAGCTGTGAACCTCCCCCAGGTCTGCTGTGTGCCCCTGTCTTTCACAGCTCTGAGCCCCAGGGCATATCACCTCACTGAATGAATACCTTTTTTCTCTCCTTTGCTTGGTGAAATCCTAGTCATCCTTCAACACCCAGTTTAGCTATGAGGCCGCTGTGATACCTTCAGCCCTAAAAGTCATTCCTCCTCTATGTTGTCACATTTTCCATCACTGCACTCATGTAGAATTCAGTTGTGTTGTTTCTTTATGTATCTACCGTTTGAAGGACTAATGGTTGTTTTTCAAGCACTTAGAATGGCTCTTGACAAACAAAATCACAGATTAATAAATAACAAAATTAATAGTCTAGTCTTCCAATAAACTTGTTTTTCAGTACACATCAACTTGGTGCTGGCATACAAGACATCTGGATGATTTAAATTTGTCATTTTAAGCCACCATGGCAAGTCAGAGATGATGCTGAAGGACAGGTTAAAAGGTTGAGTGCACATGGAATCTAAGCTCCTTCTCAATTAAAAGCAAGGTGGTAATCACCATCTCAAAATCCTAAAGATTGGGAAATGAACAATGAAGTAAAGTAGACTTATTATTATTCTACTATAAACTTATTATTCTAGCAATGGAAGAACTCTTATCATTGATATAAAGGCAGTGGCCACCAAAGGTTCTGAGGGATGGGAGAGGGAAGAATAGGTGTAATATGGGGGCATTTTTGGGACATTGGAGTTGCCCTGCATGACACTGCAGGGACGGATACAGGCCATTGTATATTTTGTCATCACCTACAGAATTGTGCAGGACAGAGTGTAAACTATAATGTAAACTGTAGTCCATGGTTAGTAGCAGTGCTTCAATATGGGTTCATCAATTGTAACAAATGTACCACATTAATGAGGGATGTTGTTGATGTGGGAAAGTGTGGGAAGGGGTGGGAGGGGGGCATACAGGAATCCCTTATATTTTTTATGCAACATTTATGTAACCTAAAGCTTTTTAAAAATTTTTAAAAAATTAATTTAAAAAATTTTAATTTAAAAAAATGGTTTAATCATGACCATACACCCTGCCTAGAAGACACTAGCAGGTCTCTCTGAGGTTGATTCAGTTCAGGAAGAGCAGCATGCAGCAACTCCACTCATCACTTCTAACCTGCACTAGCTACTACCCAAAAACAAGAGACACCCTCAAGTTTTGATTGGTCCTCAACAAACATTGCTGAACTCTCCAAATACCCCTGATCCTGCACATGATCATTAAGTGTTATAATTCTAGGTGTTTATACTTGGAAAGGACCTGACATTTGCCTGTGCTGCTTATCAGCATTGCCTGTTGTAGAATCCTCTCTACAACATCTGGAGCAGATGGCCGCCTACCTCTGCTCGATCACGTCTAGGAGAAAGAAGCTCATTTCTCTGTGAGGTATCTATGAGCTTCTGTTGGACAGTTGTGGGGTTTAATGAGTTAATAAATGTGAAATACATAACTTTACAAAAAGTAATTGCTCAACGAAAGTTAGCTATTAACATTATTGTCTTTATGGACTCTCAAATCCTTTTCACTTTGGCTGACAAGTCCTTCTTTTAAGATATAAAATGATGTACAAGGGACAAACAGTGTGTCTAGTAGTCAGTTTGTATAGGAAATAAAGAATATACATAAGTATATCGTGGTGTGTATGAGTGTGTATGTGTGACCATGCTCAAAAGCTTCTTGAAAGAGTCCCACTGCTGCCACTGAAAATCACGCCCATTTTGAGAACTTGAATGTCCACACCAAGGATACTGTCTCCAATCCTCTGGTGACAGATTGTTGCCGGGATCTGTGTCAAGGTGGGCTGGAAGGACTTCTCCCTAATCTGGACCTTGTAGTAGCATTGATCTATAAGAGTCCTGTAAAATCCCTTACCCAATTTAGCCAATCTAAGACACTGGACAGGGAATCACGTACCCCATATCTTACCTCTCTAGGGCTCAGCTGCTGACCACTTACAATACTCACAAGAGAAAAACCACACACACAAAATTTCCACAAGAATAATAAATATTTCCACAGAAGTAATAAATTCTCATTTGGGGGAGAAATATCTAAAGGGCACAGCAGCTACAGAGAGGAAACTCTGCCTAGAACATAAACAACTTCTAACATTCTCGCAAAGAGCAATTTAGTTACAGAGAAACACAGCTACTCAAGCCTGCACATTTCTAATTATAAGCTAAGCTCTGCAATTATAAAACCAACTAGGCCATGCCTGTGGTTTCCTCAACAAAAGTACACTTTCTGCTAAAGGTATATTCAAGTTTCCACCTCAAGCAAATATTAAACCACTTGCAACTTTGAAATGACAGGTTTTACACCCAGCTTCTTCCACCCTCATTGAGGCTTCAAAGATCTTAAAGCCCAGTTTTGCCAGAACTCAGATCCTGGTATTTATGTTCCTTTCTCCCAGGAATATCTACAAGAAACTCACACCTCAGGAATGGGCTCTTGGTTTAGCTACCCTGTCACCTAAAATTCATACATTTGTCCATGGAATAAACATTTTGCACCCCTGCTTGTGTGAACCACACACCCTTCACTATTTCTTTCACCTAGATGCGTTCTAATTTACAAAGTGACTGTATGGAATGTGGAAAACCATAGAATGTTCCTTCCCACCAATTCCAATAACATTCCATTTTGTTTGGTTTTCATTATCATGAAATTCTTACTGAATTTAAGATAGAAATCAATGCAAAGGTGCAGAGCAGCCTGTCTGATACGTTATCATTTGTGTAAAAGAAAAACACTGTACATAAGCATATGCCCATATAGACATGGATTACCTCTGGAAAGACATACAGGAAGTAGTAACAGCATTGTCTTTGAGGAGGGGAACTAGGTAATAAGAGTAGGAGGGTGTCGCTGATTGAATTGTGCAGCTCAGTTTGGACATGTTCTTGGTCTTGGTCCACATTCTGGTAGGTGTGAACCCACTGTAAATAAGATCTCTTCAAGATGTTACTTCAGAGAATGTGTGGTCCAGCTGAATCAGGTTGAGCTTTAATCTGGATTACTGGAGTCCTTTATAGGCAGAGTGAAGGTCAGATGGAGACTGACACCAGGAGAGGCCACCATGTGCATTTCCATGTGAAAGAAAAACCAAGGACCAGGATCACTGGCAGCCAACCCCAGAATGCCACAGTCTTTGGGAAGAAAGCATTGCCTTGCTGATGCCTCAATTTTGGGCTTTCCTAGCCTCAAAACTGTAAGCCAATAAATTCCCATTATTTAAGCCAACCCATTGTATGGTATTTGTTTTAGCACCTGGGAAACTAAGGCAGCAAGAGACATGCTTTTCACTGCATGCCCTTGTGCAATTTTTCAGTTTTGAACTGTGGTCATAGGTTGAGCACTCAAAAGAAAAATTATAAAGAAGCATTGCACAATACTGAAATAATTTCAACAAATTTGGAAGTAACTTGTGAATGGAAAAATTTGAGGGTCAGGTCTTTCTTGGTGTAGACTCTTCTTATATATTCTGTCTCTCATCAGGGACAAAGAACCCCCTCTAAGCACTATCTCCCAGCCTATCAGGGAAACTGCTAGCTCCTTGCTTATAGCAAGTAAAAAATAAGTATATTCATTTCCTATTGCTGCTCTAACAAAATGCCACCAACTTTGTGGCTTAAAACTACTCAAATGTATTATTTTACAGTTCTGTAAGCCTGATGTGGGTCTCACTGGGCTAAAATCAAGATGTCAGCAGGGTTACATTCCTTTCTAGAGGCTCTAGGGGAAGATTCATTTCTTCACATTTTCCAGCTTCTAGAAGCTGTCCACAATGCTTGGCTTGTGGCCTCCTTCCATCTTCAAAGCCAGGGAGAGCCAGTTGAGACTTTCTCAGATCACATCACTCTTATACTGACTCTTCTGTCCTCCACTTCCATTTTTAAGGATGCTTGTGATTACATAGGACGCTCACCCAGATAATCAAGGATAATCTTTCTATTTTAAAGTCAGCTGATTAGAAATCTTAATTCTGTCTGCAACCTCAATTCCTCTTTGCCACGTAACAAGGTATTCACAGGCTCCAGAGATCATGACTTGACATCTTTGGACAGGATATTATTCTTCCTCCCATAGCAAATGGATGATGATAGATAGATAGATAGAGAGATAGAGAGATAGATAGATAGATGTCTTAAGAACGAGCTTAAGATAAAGTTTCTATAGAGTCACATCGTCCCCCATGTGATAGCTTTTTCTGCAATAAAAAATATACAGAATCCTTATTTGAAGTAGATGTATTTGGATTACTTCTCCAATGTCAGGAGTTATTCCAAGACATATGAGTAGGTACTTGAAGCAATATGCTAATAATAATATGCTTTTCAGCCTGACTTCCGGGTTTCAAATCCCACCACTAGCACTTAACACTGTGTGACCTGTGCTTCAGTTTCCTCATCCATAGAATGAGCAGAGTAATAGTACCTATGCCATAGGGTTGCTATGAGGATTAAATGAGTTAGTACAAGTTAAACACTAGCCATAGTAAGGACTCAATTACATGCTGTCTAGTCTTACTTGATTTACACCTGCATGACCAAGAGAGTCACAATATAATCTCTCCCAGGACACAGAAATAGCCATCCCCAAAGTAAAATCCTGTTTCTGTCCTAGGAGGCTCAGGAAACAAACAATGATAAATTATTTTTTGTAATCCACCTTGGTATATCTGTTTTGTTTTATTTTTCTTTTCATTTTATAAGAAAGGAAGTTAAAATGCCAGGTTGTCTGGTTCACACTAGAAACTAGAAGCCCTAATGGTTTTGTGCTATGGGTTATATGCATCAAGCCAGACAGTCTTTGTCCTCAAGGAAATTGCCACATTATGGATAAGTAAGACATAAAAGATGGAACAAAACTAAACAAATATTTTTTAAAGGATTGATT
The DNA here is from genome assembly GCA_026826555.1 of Tolypeutes matacus. Lineage (NCBI taxonomy): Eukaryota > Metazoa > Chordata > Mammalia > Cingulata > Chlamyphoridae > Tolypeutes > Tolypeutes matacus. The sequence continues at coordinate 1,570,609 of JAKSZT010054470.1, read as the reverse complement.
GCTACAGACTCAGATAGCTTAGATCTAATGAACTAAAGGGATCACTCTCTATTTTGACTTGTTTGCCTCTAGAGGCCTCAGTCTAGAAGATCTTTAGAGCAATTCTCATTGCTAACACCAAAGAGGCTAGAAAGAAAGGTGCCATTCAATGCACCTTCTCTAGAACTATAATCACATAATTGGACCAAACTATGTTTCATTAATCTTTCAGTAAATATTTTCTTTAGTTTCTAGAGATTATTTCTAGGAACCAGCCAAAAAAAATGGCTAATTCATCTCTCTAGATTTATTATGCCAAAGGATTGTTCAATGCACAAAGGTCAAGGACAATCACAGGAGCATGTGGTATCTTAGTTTAACTACTAAGCATTATTTAAGACATAAAGATTACATTGAAAATCCTTTGAATTTTCAATATTAGATCTTGGTAATGGGTTATCTTCCTTCCCATGAAATTACTGCCAAATTGGAATCACAGTAATTATTTTCTATTTTTCTCCTGTCAAATGTTTTGACAGTTGCTCTATCATACATTTCAAAGCACTACGGAAACTGACAATACCTGAATGTTAACACCATAGAATAGGAGAGCAAAGTTGATATCCTGTACTTTATCATGATTGTCAAATGAAATTCAATTTTATATTGAAAAATGGCAGTTTCTGTCAATGTAGCAAACTGCATAATGAGCTAAGAAGAAATTAAATATTATCTGCTAAGTTTATTACAATTACTTAAATCAAGTCTTCAGCCTTTCCATTATTTTCACTACAATATCTTTGACTAGAAACTTCCTCTTTCAAATTTTCTATAAGGAGGATAAAATTTCCTTTCATGTAAATGATATAGTTGGTTCTATGAAACAAATTATTTAATAATGTTTGTCCAGGGCTCCCTTTTATAAATATAAAAGTTATAAACTCTATTAATTGGTCAATTTCATAGTAATAGATTTATCAAGTCATAAGCACCTGCAAGTGAAAAATTGTTTTCTTCTTTGTTCAGAGAATTGTTCAACACTCCTGGTCCAGTAAAGAAAGAAGCCCAAATTTATCAAAGAGGCTGAGAGTCCAAACCAAACAAGATACTCTCTAACCACAGCAAAACTCTTGAGTTTGACTAGCTTTTATTTGAGTCAGTTTACCTGCTCAAGATGAGTCTTTGGTGAGACACAAAAATATAAATTTGAATTTATTCTTTCATTCCAGAAATATTAACTATCACCCATTGAGTACCAAGAAATCTTCTGGGAATTGGAGATACACAGCTAAGGGCCATGGCCAAAGAAATGAATCATCGGGGTTTCAAATATTAGGCAATGGCTAAATATCATGCTTGAGAGCAGCTAAAATGGCTGCTGGAGAATAGAGGAAAAGAAGATTCAGATATGCAGATTGTGTCTTAGAAATACTTTCAAGGAGTAGGATTCAGCATATTAAATTTTTTAAATACAGAGAGATAGTTTGAAGATCTGTTGTTTAAAAATACTGGGAATGAGATTAAAAATTTTGAAGATACAGCAAAGATACAAAGGACATAAGAGAGAAGAAAATGAAGTGAGAGAATAACAAAAACAGCATGATTGGGCACAAAAGCACCCAGACTAGAAACTTGTAGTGGTGAACAAGAAACTTCCGAGAAGTAAATCGAATGATTTTGAGAGTGTCAGTCTCATCTGCAGTGTTTATTAAAAGGAGAAGAATCATGAACTTGAGATTGTTTCCCCTCGTATTCAAATCATAGTAACTTCCTTTTTGCAATAAGACTTTAAACAATTAGGGAAACATTTTGGTTTCCAGCTAATGGATTTAATAGTGATTGCCATTTCAGGAAAAGCACTTCATCCGATTGTAGGCATGGCAAAGGTGGAAGAGAGGGGAGAGAAGAAGCATGAACTATACTAAAGGCCCTCACGGCTGGCTTTGAGTCACTGAGAAAATAATATCTGTCCTCTAATAATGCCTTAGAGATGGGGTTTGCACTGAGAATGTGCTAAGGACAACTGTTGTTTCAGCACTTGATCAGCTAGGAGCTAACGGTTCTGTTTACTGGGCAAATGTCAAGCATTCCTAAGCAATATGCGAGCAGTCCTTGAGAAAATATACATACAGTGGAGGATCACATACTTAGATAGCAGCTCTCTAGATAATAGCATATTCAAGCCTCCCACATTTTTCCTCCTGCCCATCATCCTAGGGCCTCTGAATATTTTCTTATTCCCTTGCTCTTCAGCAGAGAACAGAGTAGAGCAAAGGAAGGACAGACATTAGGTCACTACTGTACTTAGTAGAGACCAGTGCTTAACCCAGAAATTTAGCTCCTTATTCCCTCTATCTTGAGCACCATAAGTAATCCATTGCTTTAGGGCCTGCTTTTCCCACATTAACCCTCAGATCTGGCTTTCTCCAGTGTAATATTGTTTAAAAAATATTGAAATATGGCATTGCTTTATGTAGGTATTAACATTCCAAATGATCTGAAAAAGGTCATCATATCAAAATTTGCTGCAGACAAACACTGATGTTAATACAATATAGGAGAATGATAATTAAGCTTGGATAATTGTATGGATTAAGATAAATAGCATTGAATTAATAAGGCATATTTATGCATTCTCCACATGTTAAATTAATTTCTCACTTAGTTTTTAATGTAATAGTCAAGTGTCTTCTCTACTGATTTTATGTTCCTAGAGTGTGCCATTTGCTGTATGACTAGATTGCCCTTTTAATTAAAGTGTAAGGGCTTCAGCAGTGTGAAATTGAAAGTTATATACACAATCCCTTTTGGGTTATTGTATCAAGTAGGGATAGTTTCAGCTATAAGTAACAGAAAACTTGACTAACAAACTTAAATCACAAGCACATTACTTAATAAAAAGATCAGAAAGAAACCATCCCAGGACTAATTCATTGGCTCCTGGATGCTATCAAGGATGTGGGCTCCTTCAAACTTTCTGCTCTGCTATCCTTGGATATTCAATGTCTCCCTACAAGTTCAAACATAGCTCAAAGCTCCAAGCATCCTGTTCTCATACAACAACAAGGCTTTCCCAAAATATTACTTATACTTTATTTTCCTAGAAAGGATCACCTGTCCATCTCAGATAAGTCATTAGCAAAGAGGAGTAGGGTTATCATAATTGCTTTAAGCCAAATGTGACCTACACCGACGGGCTGGGTACATTGGCATGGTAGGTAGATGATGGTCTGCCATAGGAAAGCGTGACCCCTCCTGAGGCCAAACACCTATTGTGATCCTACCATGTAACTAAATGGTGCCTTGGGGGCCTTCTTAACCAGAATTTAAGTTGAGGAGACAAGATGAATGGTTTGGCGTTTCAGTGTCCCACGAATATTTTCCCAAGTCAACAGGTCCTCTCCTAGATGGTGGAGCGGCACCACCTCTACTGTCAATAGCAAGAAGCAAATGCCACTGTCCAATATCCCCCAGGTGGGACTTGGCAAGACAAGAGGGCAAACTGCAAAGGGTAACCAAGGAGACAAAGAGTGGAGAGTAACTCCCTTCTTTCTATTGGAAACTGCGAACAGCCACAAAATCTTAGGTTTAAAGGTTTCACAGAGAACCCAAATAATATTTTCTTCTTTTAACTGCCCATCAGCCCTACCAAGCTCTCACTATTAGAAAATTCAATGGCCAGAAAGTTTCTGTGATTTACTCAAAATCCTACTAAGACTGTTCTGGGCAGATGATAAGACCTCTGAAGTAAAGGTCAGAACACTGTTCCAATGCCAAGATCAAAGAGCTCAGGAACAATGCCTACACACCTTGACCACTGCCAAATCATCCTTGTGACATAAGGTCTCTTTTAAAGTAGGAAGAGCCTATTTGTTATTAAGTTATGGCTTAATGAACAGTTCTTCTTATGTACATGTGTAGCAGTTTGGCAGTTTGATATAGTTATGAATTCCAAAAATAGATATTGGATCATGCTTATAAACTGGTCTGCTAATCTGAGCATGATTAATTTATGATTAGGGCATTGACTGGGCCACATCAGTAGGGCATTGAGCCTCACCCCTTGGTGGGTGGGGTCTCAAAGATAAAAGACATGGCAAAGAACAGAGTTGTAGTAGTTTTTGAGTTGGAGTTCTCATGTTGGAGTTGTGATGCTGGAGACTGGGGAGGCAAGCAGAAGGAGGAGCTTGGTCATGAGGAAGGAGAGAAGGCCCCAGGATAGATATGAGTCATTCGCCTGATAGTCTACAGCTGGTCTTGTGGAGAGAGGCAAAACCTAGGGAACCTCATAGTCTACAGCTGACCTTGTGGAGGAAACAGAGGAGCTGAGCCCGGAGAGAAATGAAGCCCCGGAAAGAGAGGAACACAAGAAGCCTGAACCCTCCCAGACGTCGGCAGCCATCTCACTCCAACATGTGGCAATAGTGAGGGAAGTAACTTATGCTTTATGGCCTGGTAACTGTGGACTTCTACCTCAAATAAATGCCTTTTATAAAAGCCAGCTGATTTCTGGTATTTTGCATCAGCACCCCTTTGGCTGACTAATACAGCATTGTGTATTGCAAACTAATTCATAAGCTGCAATGGAGACCCATTTATCTGGCAATCTGGCCTACTGAGAAAGAGCTTTCCAAATTTGCAGTTAGTATATACTCAGAGAAAGAAAAGGAATATAAAATTGAAGCAGCAGTAAACATAATACATTAACTGGAAACAATACTGTGTTCATGATTGTCTGTCCCAACATCCATCCCTGGACTGCACAACACCAAATGGATGCTTCACGTGACTCAGCACTGATAATCAGCAAGGTGGTGTGGTGGAAAGACAGCTGGCGGCTCACCCCTCTGGCCAGCTGGTGGTCCTTTAGGAAAGGTGCTTAAACATTGAGTCTCAGTTTCCTTACCTATGAAATTATGAAAACAAAGTCCATGTTACAGGGTTGAAATGGGACCAAATAAAATAATAAATAGAGTATTATAGATGCTCACTTATTATCATATCTATAGATCAGGTTAAGTTCTTCTTAGGAATATTTTAAATATCTAAGAGCATTAAGTGTAATAAATATATGGGGGTTGAAAAGAGAAGAAAGACTCTTCATATGACAATTTTTTGTGACTTTTTTTTTTCCAATGCAGTGGTTTCTATCCAGATTGTCACTGTTTATATCTCATAGGATTTGTTAACTACATAATTAAGGGACTTTTATATATTTGGGGAAACTGAAGAATGAAAATGACATAAAATCCCAGTGCAAGTCTATAAGCCAAATGTGATTAGAAAATTGTTTGACGTTAAGACTGGTGTTTAAAATACATCTCTGAAATTTCAGCAAATGCTTCAATGAAACAGGAATTTACATATAGAACCAACTGTCATTTTATTTTATCTTCTTCATACTTTATTATTAGAGCATACAATAAAGAATTGTGGCAAAACCCTAAATAAATATTCTCTCCCCATGTTTTGCCTCTCTCTCATGCTCGAATTTTCTGTCTCTTTATCTCAATTTCTGACTCTGTAAAACACAGGCCCACACACACACACACACACACACACAAACACCCTGCCTCCCCACACACACACACAGATCTGGGTTACTGAACCGAGCAATGACTCAGTGGGAAGGCCAGGAGGCCAGAACGTGCTGAAACATATGAGTTTCAGAGACCATAAGCCTCCCTGCATTTGAAGAACCCTTGTATACACGTAGGTGTAGGATTTATGCTCTCATTTTCATACTTCTTTCTTCCATAAGTGCTATCCTTATAGTTTATTTTAGTCTCCAAGAAGCAGGCAGATAGGGAGGGAAGATAATTACCCACATAAGTTTTTTAATCCATATAGTCATGTGGAGACGGGCAGAGGGAGAAAGGAAGTGTCCCTCTCAGTGTCACCATTGCTTAACATTTGATCTGGTTTACTTATCTGAGTTATAATTTGCATAACTTTTTCCTCTCCACTCTTCTCTTCTCAAAAGTAACAGATTCTCTCTACACAAGTATTTCATTGTCTGCAGAGGTGACTCAGATCCTTAACAGTTATTTTTCAGAATCAAACATATTTTCCTCCATTTTAATGATAAGCAGCCTATGCTTCTACTTTCTTGGTATTTTTTACAACTCTTTCATTTTTTCTGATTACTCTCTAAACATGTTGACTCCAAATAGGATTTTTATCTGGTGTTTATCCTTCAGATATGTACCCTTGAGGAAGATAGATTCCTAAATCCACAAGTCATAGAAGAAAAACATTTTGAGAAAAAGTTATTGTATTCATTTTCATAGAATCCTAGGACTTTATGTTTAGAAAGGACATCACAATTACACTATTAGTAGAAGAAACCTTTCCCCCTTTCTTTTCCTTCCTGTCACACCCACCCAAATCTCTCTGTACTATGTTACAGTAGAAAGAGAAATTAAAATACCTGCTTTAGCTTATTTAAGAAAATGTAAATCACCTACAAAAGCCAACTGATCCTTTCCATGTTAAATCCTGAATCGTAGGTGGTCTGTTGTTCTAGATTTTCCCATGAGATGAAATGTGGAGAGGAGGAAATGCAATCTTTTTTTCTCTCCAGGACCTCGTATGTGAGAAGACGGCGCTCAACTGCTCAGCCACATTGGCCCTCATGAGTTAGTTTTTTCGTTTGCTTGTTGTTTGTTTTTGTTTTGTTTTGTTTTGTTTTTAGGAGACACCAGGAACCAAACTCAGGGCCTCCCATGTGGGAAGGAGGCACTCAAGTGCTTGAGCCACATCTGCTCCCCTGCAATTTTTTTATTTGTTTTATTTGGAGAAAATAAGGAACCTGAGGAGTTTGTCAACCAACTGAATCTCTGTAGGCAAATCTATTTAAATAAATGATATTATTTCAGATGTTCCAGAAAGGGAAACATGAGAGGACATTGGTCTCATTCCCATTTTCCATAAGTCCCACCTTTGGCTGTATGAGAAAAAAAGACTCTCAACTCATTCTACACCTTGTTTATGGTGGGTTCTGAGCTAGAGTTTGGGAAGAATAAAACACAGACATGTCATTAAAGAGTTCTCAAGTTAGAAAGTGTTTTGAGCGCACAGAGGGGGCAAAACCATTCTTCAGGGGAGGCTTCCCAGAGGCAGTGGCACATTGCTGAAATAAAGAATTCCATAAAATCTGTGCAGGGAAGGCCTACTTCTCTTTCTTAATTTTCTCAGAATAATTCTGAAGAGAGAAGCCCATCAGCATATTTATTTAGGATGACTCATGAGGGTGCCAGGCAACTGCCATACCTAATAACATCTCTAGGAAAAGTAATTAACTCGCAATTTTCCTTTGTTATTTCACTCATTCACATAATTAAATATTCTTAACATACTTATTTCATAGCATTTTATGAAGAATGATAACACTGTTACTTTATACCAATGACAGTATAATTGGTTCTCGTTTTCACATGCTTTGATGTATTCTTTCTAAAACTTATTCTAAAATACAAATTTAATGTGAATTTAAAATTGTACCAACCCTTTTCTTCTAATACACTAGTGATTGTCTTTATTTCACAGGGGAGAACTGCTTTCAAAGGCCTTGCCTTTGATTCCTTTGGTTTACTAGGAAAGTTAAAATATATATTCAAATAGGTAAAAAAATATCGCTGGTCCCTCAAAAAAATCACTTCTTAGGATTTTGTCAATGTTCAAATTTTTCTTTAAAATACATAATTATCATCGTGTTTTCCTCATCATGCTATATAATATATATATTTATATATATAGTTGCATATGAATAATCTTCTGTATATGTTATATTATTTTACATACATATTTATATTTTATCTATAAATTTAGTTTTATATATAATACACATGTTTGTATATACACACACATTTATAATTAAGATACATGTGTATGCATGCTGTATATACCTATTTAAAAATATGATATCCTTTTAACCTTGCCTCAGGTCTCCATGTCTTACACATAAAGTTATTTTTCTTTACATCTATTCCCGAGGTCTTTATGTGCCAGAATAAAAATGTTCAGTTCCATAGATGGTTTCCGCAGCATTCTGTATTACCACAGTTACCCATGAATACAATTTTAAATTTATTTATCTAAAAGTCCATTTATATCACTTACTTTCGCTGCTACTTTCTACAATTTCAAGCTGTCTTTGAATCTGGGAAGAGTAACAGAACAAACCTAACAAACAATGAAACAGTTGGCTGCCCCTTGATCATTTTCCCCACTGAATGTCCTAACATTTACACATAAGAGTTGCCTTTCAAAATCTCTACCTACTGCTTTTTAATTTCTTTATAATAGAAGTTATAGGTTTTCGGAAAAAAATCATGCAGAAAGTGCAGAGTCCCCATATACCTTCCCTCACACATAATAGTTTTCCCTATTAGTAACACTTTGCATTAGTGTGGTACCTCCACCAACTGCTTTTCCGGGTAAATAAAAACCTGTCCTTGGTGTATCCAGTGTTTAAAGAGAAAGCTTCATATTTAAAATAATATCTCCCATATAAATAACATTCTTACTTTCACTGCATCCTTATCACTAGTATCCTACTTTTCCATATGTGCGGAGAAAGAAGATAGGATAGGAGCCCTTCATAAGCCTAAAGTCAGGAGATAGGTTGTAACAACTGTATGATGCGTTGTTTTATAATAATTTTTGAACCACAGCATTTGTTATGGGTTGCACTATGCCCCCAACCTTCAAATATGACCACTTCCTAACCACCAGTACCTGTGAACGTGACTTTATTTGGAAACAGGGTCTTTGCAGATGTATGCAAGATGTCACCCTGAATTAGGGTGGTTCCTAATCCAATATGACTGGTGTCATGAGAATGGAAGGACAGAGCCGGTACAGAAGGCCATGTGAGAAGGAGCAGGGATTGGAGCGATGCATCAAAAGCAAAGGAACACCAAGAATTGCCAGCAAACACCAGAAGATAGAAGACACAAGAAAAGGTTCTCCTCTGAGTTTCAGAGGGAGAACAGCCCTGCTATCCTTTTATTTTCAGACTTCCAGCCTCCAGAACTGTGAGACAATCATTTGTGTTGTTTTAAGCCACCTGCTACAGCAGCCTTACAAAAACAAAACAACTTTGCTAAGTTTGGAGGCAAGCAAAGCCAAGGATTTGCCCTAGGTGACAAAGTCAGTCTTTTCTGTGGCTTCAGCAACAAAGTCTCTGTCTAATTTCTAGCTCATCAAAACACTCTGCCGCCTTCCTTTTCAAATATATACCTGGTGCACAAAATTACAATTTCAGCTGCTCAAAACTTATGTGGTATTTTCTTCTAGTTCACAAATACCATAAGACCGTTTATTTAACCCTTTTCTCAAGCTGACTTTTGGTGCTAGCAAGCTGACCAAGTTTGTGCCAAGAAGTTTCTGTTGGGATTTTTTTTTTAATTATTTGTGCACAAGTATCACTACAGTCACCATAGAACTATTTATTCAAGCAAGTAATTTATCTGTTCAGTGGCTTAACAAAAATTAAGTTGCATATTTCTTTAAACACCTCATTACTCAGTGTTGCTGATGCACTGGTGTCACTAACCATAAACCACCTGGGATTTTCTGGCTCTCCTGTATGTCACTGGTTGCCTCAATACAATAGAGGTGTGTGAACATAATTAAGGACCTATTTATTAATGTACTGCAGAAGGGTAGAGTGTACACTTTCCAGAACATTTTGTCTTAAGACAGGAGGTTAGCTTTTCCAAACATCTAATTCACGTGCTTCCCTGATTCTAATCAGTAGCAGCCCAGCCTGAACATTGAAAAACAAATGTGATTTCTAAGAGTGTGTTCTCCATTTCTGCCTATGAACATTCAATTGTCTTTAAAGAAAAAAAAATAGCAAAAGGAAGATACCAAACATGAAAAATCCACTACCAATTCCAAATCAAGGGAGTTATTAATATTTTAGCCCCTCTTTGCCCTACACCATATGTGGCAGATTGAGTTATGTACCCCCAGGAAAAAAAAAAAAACCTATTCTTAGTCTTGACCCATATTCTTGTGGTGTGAACCCATTGTAAAAAGAAACTTTTGAAGATGTTATTTTTGGTTAAGGTGTGGCCCAACTGAATCAGGCAAGTCCTTAATCTGGATTACTGGAGTCCTTTATAAGTAGAAGAAATTCAGACAAAAGAAAGCCATGGTGAGGAGCTGAAAGCTGGAAGACACCTGAGTCAGGAAGAGAGTCGAAGACATAGCCATGTGATGGAAAAGCCAAGGAACCCAAGGATTGCTGGCTAGCCAGAATGATTCCCTGGGGGGAAATAAACCTTCTAGCCTCTGAAACTGAACCAATAAATTTCTGTTGTTTATGCCAATCCATTGTGTGGCATTTGTGGTAGCAGCTAGGAAACTAAGTCACCATCCATAACCAGTCATCTGACAGCTCCTTCACAATATCCCTTGTTTTCCCTGCACTTGCTGCCTCCTTTCTATTCAAGTCCTCATTGCCAAAAAAAATAGAATAAACATGCTAAAGGTTTACTCCTGTGAACATTGGGGGTCCAAGAGAAGGCCTGAGCTATCTTTTTTAATCAAACCATGGTAGTTTTCTTTTAGGACTTTCAGGGAGGGGGCAATTAATGGATTATATTTTCTCAGTTGGACACATTTGCTCTATGTAGTTTTCTTAAAATGTTGGCTACACTAGAATGTAATATGATATGGTATTTATAGCACAAGATTATATCCTTAGTTGTTTTAAATTTGTATAACAATGGTTTGTAATGTTCTGCAGAAACGATTATGACTTTCAGGAATTCTGCCACATGAGCAAGTTTGGGCTTTCAAGTCTTCTCCCTGCTTCCAGTTCCTCCCAGAATTATCTTCCTAAAGTATGCCTCTACTCTCACTCCTCTGTGAAAAGCTTTCATTCCCTCTCCCTTGACTGCTGCACAAAATCCAAACACCTGAGCAGAGTACACAGCAGTCCTCTGAATTACAGCAGAGGGCACTGCTTTGGGGAAAAAAAGGACTTTTCTTACTTAACACTTTAGAAGCTTGATGTACGTGTGCACATGTGTGTGTGTTTGTGTATGTGTATACAGAGTCATATCACCCAACACACTGAATGAGAGAGGAAGGAAGAGGGGAGAGAGGGAAAGAGAGGCTGTTTCCACTCATAATACATTATACATTACTGGATTTTGTGTGATTTATTTTCCCAAAGAAACCATGTTTATGTACTTATTGTATTCTTTTCTCTCTTTTTTTGAGGTTTTTTTTTTTTTTATTTTAAAAACAATTTATTGAAGTATACCATTCATAACAAATTATGAGAGAGCATCGTCAAAGTATTACTACTAACTATAGTCTGTATCTTACTCCCCTATACTTTTTTTAAAAAGATGTATTTATTTATTTACTTTTATCCATTTTTACCGTCACCCCACATGCCGTTTTTGCTGTTTCTGTGTCCATTCACTGGGCAGTTCTCTGCCCTCTGTTTCCTGCCCTCTCTTCTGATCCTTCTCCTCCTGTCTTCACTGGGATTCCGTCAACTAAAACTCCAATGTGGGAGAGAGGCGTCCTACCACCTTACCACCTTAGTTCCTGGCTTTCCCCTGTATCATTCTCCTGTTATGTCATCATCTTGCTGGCTCAGCGGGGCCTGACAGTGCACCCATGCACAGGGCCTGGCAGCCCACGCATCTTCTCTATTTTTCTTCTTTTTTTTTATTTTTACCGGGAGGTCCTGGGGATCAAACAGGTCCCTCCATATGGAAGAAGGACGCCCAACCTTTTGACCCACATCCGTCTCCCTGCTGTATCTCTTAAGGTTGACCAAAGATAACTAGAGTTACAGTCATTTCCCATACAAGATGGTCATATAATAAATCAGGCTTAGTTTATCACCAGCATTCTAAAAACCAGACCTAGGGAGAAAAACTAGGTCTGGGGACACATGCATGGTTTCTAATACAGCGAATGTTTAGCCTACCCTGATTATCACAAAATCAAGACAGCAAGAATATTCGCAAACATATTGTATTCTGAACCAAGAAACTTGTACCAAATAAATTATAGACATGACACAGTAATGGGTTAGAAAATAAAACTGTATTAATTGGTACAGAGTTTCTCTTTGGAATGATGGTAAAATTTTGGTAATGGAATGTGGTGATGATAGCACAACGTTGTGAAAGTAATTAACACCACTGAATTATATACTCGAAGGTAGTTAAAATGGGAAATTTTAGGTTGCTTATAGTTTATCTGAATAAAAAAATTTTTTTTAATTCATAGAACTGTAAAACACAAAAAGCGAACCCTAATGTAAACTATGGACTATAGTTAATAATATAATTATGCACTTATTGTTTCATCTATTGTGGTAACAAAAGTAACACACTAATGCAAAATGTTAGCAATGGAAAACTGTGGGAATAGTATATGAGAACTCTATACTTTCTGCATGATTTTTCTGTAAACATACAACTGCTTTAATAAAAAAGAAATTAAAAATAAAAGAGCTGTAGATATCTACACTAGAATGCCTGAATATAATAAAATTATCCTTCAAGTCGAATTACAAATAGGGTTGAATATTGTAATTACAGATCACCTGAGGGACTGATGCATACATAAGACTACTCTACTTTATTATCATATTTTACCTAAAAATTAATATATTGACTATAATAAATACTAATTTATTATAATAAATACTAATTTGTTCACTAATAATGATCAAGCTTACATCATAAGAACTTAAAAATACTAGTTGGATAATATGTAATGCCCAGGTCTTTCTAAGAGCTGTCCAAAGAAAATTGAATGGGTGTCTTATTTTCTTACAATAAATTTCCTTGTAGTAAAAAAGTTATTCAAACTAATTCTGTTTTCTTCAGAGTTATTCTCAAGTCGGTGAGACAAAACATTTTTAAAGTTATGTTTTCTCTCACTGAAAAGCTTCTTCTTTAAAAAAAATAAAATGTCTGCATTTCACTTTTCTGTCTTTCTTACTTTAGTGAACACCTGTAGCAAACTAAATAAAGACCACCAAGAAAAAAGGGTGTAGCTTATTTAACATTTTCTTGACGCTAGTCAAAGAGCAATCATCTTCTCTAGAGGCTTCTTTTTTGAACTTTCTTTAGTATAGACAGTTTAAAAATTATTTCAGATCACCTCAGATCTTCTAAGGGAAGGGCAGGGCAACATCACTGAGAAATGTCACCTTCACTTGAACGAGAGAGGAGTAGGAATTCACTATTTTCTTAAATTAAGAGTTAGTAAAAGAACAGAGCATCCAGGATGAAAGATGGATTGATCAGTCTTCGATACTTTACAGCAATCTGGCTCCAATGTCAGGGACTTTTGTTCAATTGTTCTTTCTCTTTTGCACCTCCTGAATATCAAAGGAACCCAAGGATGAGATGGTAAATTGTTTCAAACCCTTTGTAACAAGCCCTGTTTTACAATGTCTACTAAAGCTGAATATGTGCCCACCTCAAATCCCTACAATTCCATCCCTAAGTTTACACCCATCCAAATACATACACTTCTTCCCCAAAGACATGTCCTTATATGTTCACAGCAGCCAAATTCATAATAGCCAGAAAATCGGGAATATCCAAATCCCATCAACAGTAAACTTGATATAAATAATGTATATTTACATGTAAAATATTACATGACCTTGAGAATAAATTACCTCATTCAACATGATACAACATGATGACTCTCACAAACATAATGTTGGATGAAAGAAGCCATAACAAAAGATAATTGTATAATGCCATATATATAAAGTATAAAAGAGGAACATGTTATCCATGCTGTTAGAAGTCAATATCATGGTTACCCTTGGTGGGCAGGGCAGTTAGGGACAAGAAAGGCACATGAGGGAGGTTATTCAGTGCTGGTAATGTTCTGTTTCTTTATCTACAAGCTTAGTTTGCCACAGGGCTTCCAATGCAAAGTAATAGAAATGTGTTGGCTTTTACAATGGGAATTTACACTGGTGGAAATTACAGTTCCAAATCAAAGCGCCATCAGAGATGCTTTCTCACCAAAGTCAGCTACTAGTGATCCTGGTGCCCTGCCACATGGCAAAGCAAGATGGTAGGTGATCTCTGCTGAGGTCCCTGACTTCCCCTCTAGTCTCACTATCTCCTAGAGTTCAGCTGTGGATAATCAGGTGTGTGGCAGGGCTTGACTCCTCAGCTTTGAGTTGCACCATGGGCCCAGCCCCTCAGGGGTTTCTTTTCATGCTTCTGTGCTCTGTTGATTCCAGGTCCCGGAACAGCTCTCAGCCTTTCAAGGCTTCTCTCTTTTCCTGCAGCCCTCGATCTTGCATGGCAGGATCAAAAAGATGGCTTTCTTTCTTTGTGTTTCTGTTTATATAAGTCCCTGACAAGAGGGCAGAGACCCAACCTGTGTCACACCTCCCTGATGTAGTCCAATCAAAACTGATCTAATCAAGCAATCTAATCAAGGTCTCTTAACCAATCTAATGCAATCAAAGGGTCTCACATCCACAGGAATGGATTGTTTCAAAAACATAATTTTCAGAATCTGAAAATTTGTTCATCTTTACACTAATAACATGTGTGCTTTTAGGAATGTATATTTTCCTGTAATAAAGTTCTTTAAAGGGAAGTCAAAGGCATTTTTTTTTCCACTGCCACAAAGGAAACATGACCCTTTAAGATCTTAAGTTTTTCTGAGTATTCTGGTAAGTACCAAATTGAAGTATTCAAAGGATGCACAAATCAGCCAACTTACAATAGACCTGAGTTGGGTTTGTGTTGCTTTATTTTGTTTTGTTTAGGTAAAGGCTTTCAAAAAACTGGAAATGAAAGTCAGTTAATATCTCAGACCAAGTTATTTAAGGATCATCTTAAACACAGTTCCCATGAAAGAAAGAACTTATGGTATACTGCACCCATTTTTTTAACCATGTCTAATTCCTAGGAATTAGCAAACTGATGGAAAATTAAACTTCATGGAGAATTTCCAAAGGTCAAGAAAGTGACAGCTTGTCTTCATCTGGAAATTTGCTGTGACTTCATCACCATGAAAATATGTTTCTCCGCCCTCACCATCACTTCCCCAAAATTGTTTTTCTTTAACAAGTGAAATATGCAAGGGGGAAAAAAAGTCTTACCAACTATTCTGCCATTGTGACATTGCTGTAAACCATACTTCCTAAGATCAAAGCATGAACACATTGTAATAGAAACAGCTGGACCCTTGGAAGATGCTAGCAAGTAGCCATGCTGATACTTTAAATCTGGACTTTCTTTGGATGCCAAATAGCATATTTCTGAGGTCACATTATCCTCTTCAGGAGTCAAACATACAATCACTTCACTCAGGAATCCCTCAGGGAGAATGTACAGTATAGAACAAACCATAAATATTCTAGGAAAGGAATATGTTCATGGGTCTGATTTCTGCTGACTGAAGAGTTGATCCTTTTTAAATACTCAGAACTGGGCAAGAACTTTGGCTTCTTCCTTCATAGGAATTAATGCAAACAATGTCTTCTTCTCTTTAAATGTTCTTTTCCAATCACTCTTGAAGAATCTGAAGACATAGAACAGGCTGCTGCTATACTTTAAAATCTGTAGTTCTTTGGAATGTCTTTACTTCAGAAAATGATCTCTTTTACCACCTAAAAGGACATATAAGCCAAACTTGAGTATAAAAATAGACATATGCCTAAAACATGTCATATTTCTTCAAAACGTAAGTCTCTCAACTTCATAGCCTCTGAGAGTTTAAGATTGGGAAAGAATATTGAGATCATTTGGTCTTAAGTCTTCATTGTACAATCAAATGGAGAGAACTGGTGAATGGTATGCTACTGAGTAAAGCTTAAGTTAGAATTAGAATCCAGGATTGTTAATTCTTAGTCTAATGCTCTCTTGAACCATATCAAGATACTGTTGAGTCATGAGAAATTTCATAAATGAATGACAATCTAGTTTTGTGGTTTATGCATTGCTACCCAAGCAGAGTCAAGAATTATAAACCACAAAGAATCAAGGGGGTGCGAGTTCTAGGAGAAACATCTCCACTGACTTGCCACAATTGTTGTAACAGCATGATAAACACCAAAAAGGAAATATAAGGAAAGTAAAACAGAACACACACATTTGTATGTGCATGTACACACACACATTTTCCCTTACCCTGCTTTATTGCATCCTGAAGAACCACTTTTATCTGAAGAATTCCATTCAAGGGAGAGATAAACAACAGCCTCACGGTTTTACCAGAGAGAAAATGGAGGAATCAAGTCCACCAGAGATCAACTTTTTACGGACCTAAAGAGTCAGTGAGAGAAGAAAGGAATTCTCCTTCGTTCTTCCATTCATTCAACTAATTTGTATTTCGTGGCTGCCATGTCTAAGTATTTTGATAGTCAATGAGGAAACACAGATAAAGCACACTGGTCCTTACCCTCGGGATGCTAATAGTTAATTGGGTAGGCAACAATTACCAAACTATAAGCACCATGTTAGAACTGTGTGCAGCAGAGAGAAAGGGTTTCAAGGGGTGGAGATTGGGGCTTATAGGGAATCAGAAAAGAGAAGAGGACAATGTTAAGAATACCTTCTTAAGGGTGGTTTTCTTCTCTGAGTGACTTTCCTACTTGATTTCTGGTTCAATGGTTTCTAGTGTAGTCTCAGCATCACCAGAGAACTTTTTAGAAATATAAATTCTCAGGCTCCCCCTCAGAACTACTGAATCAGAAACTCTGAGAATAGGGCCCAGAAATCTGTGATGTAACACGTCCCCCAGGCAATTCTGATATGTGATGATATATGAGAACCAGTACTTGATAAATCAAAGCAAAGTTGGGTAAGTGAGAGCCCAGATGCCCAAACAGTTAGGGACAGGTCTGATAGCAATGATTCTGGTGTAGTAATTTTTTCAAACAAATATAACAATCTGAAAAATAGTCTTTTGTCAGAAATGTTCTAATTTCTTAGAAAATACGGTTCTCTAATTTTGTTTGGAGGCCCCACAACCCTGTATTTGACAAGAACAGCCCTGCAAATGACTGACATTTCTGAAGTAGATGTTTTGCAGTTTTTCCTGGAGCCAGGCGTCTTGGTTAGAGATCAACATAGATACAATTTCAGAAATCACAGGGAAATCCTATGGTACAAACTACAGAACATACAGATGGGACTCACAGAGAATGCATGGTTGACTCACATGGCCACTGACATCTGGAGTCTGCTTCTTTCTCCACATTCTCTGTCTAGAAAAGGTTTTCCTCTTCAGCTTGTCTACAGTTTGCCACAGGTCCGTCCTTGGCTCCAACTCTACAGACCTTAGAGTTCCAGTATCTAGCATGTCTAGCTACATTGCTAAATGTCTGGACTTTATGCCTCATGGTTCACATTCTTAAAGGAAAGAATTTGTCCCAGTTGGCTCAATAGTTCACTTAGCTGAGACCTCGGGTATTGACAAGGTAGACAGGAGGAGAAGGGAAGATTGAATATACACCTTAGAAAGGGTCATGGCCTTAGTAAGGAAAGAATGCTCAGAATATCTAATATAGTAGAAATGATCCATTTGACCTCTGAGATTTCCACCGAGCTTCAGGAGTTTCTTTAAAAAGCAGTGCATCCTTTATTTCTGTGAATTCTCAACAAATGATGGGAAGTAGGAAATTCATAGAAAAGTGCAACCACTTTTTTTAAAAGATGATTGGATAACACATTAATTATATGTATACCTTCACGCCAAAAGTCTGAATTTCTCCTAAGGAAATAATCAGGATGTGCCCCCCATCCCCTACAAATAAGCAATAGAGGATTCTTGTCACAGTATTCTTTTCCTGAGCAAAATGAAAAAAAGGAAACTACCTAAATTTCTAGCAATGGGGATTTTTATTAATGAACATCATTTTTGTTTCTACCAAAAAAATCCGTCAAGATCTATGTTTAATGAAACTACTTCATGAAAAAAATCAGTAAGCTCTAACAATGTTTTAATACTGGCATAAGGAAATTGCAAGCAGATTGCCTCCCACATTCTGTTTTTCTTGTCTGGGTTACAGTCACCATGATGATCTGTCTACAGCTGCTCCATGATCTCTTCCAGCTGCAGATTTAATCTGTCCCTACTAGTCTCTAATTGAATATAGTTGCTTCCTTACTCTTCTCCATTTCATTAAAGGCATCCCTAAGCTTGAAGTTCCAGCATGCCACCTTGCTTCTATCCTCCAGTCCCAAGATCAGAAAAGTCAATGCTTTGGGCATTAAAGTTCAAGTAGAACAAATTTCAGTCATTCTAGTCAAATATTTAATATAATTTTCTTAATACTGATTAATCATACTAGACTTTGGTTTGTTACTAAATACTTGAGTCTCCATGTCTTCCAATCACTTCAAAAGGCAAGGTCAGGATGAGTTGGAATAATATAAAGACAGAATGGATTGCACCTTTTCTTTAAATACAATGTTCCAGAAAGTCCACAAAAATTATAGTGTTAGCACACAATTAGCTAGAATTAATAAAGAGTGGTTTCCCCTAACTCATATTCTTTCCTCTGTCTATCAGAATCTTTGTTAAGAGGACATGGAACTGGAGTGGCACGTAATTCTTAGTCTATTGCTAAGAATGTAAGCTTGAAATTTTTTTGACTATGATGTCAGAACTTCAACTGGAGATATGCTAGAGTTGTTAAGTCTTGGCACCAAAGTCAATAAAGGCCAAAGCAAATTACATCCCACTTGATGATTGTACTTTCACAAGAGTCCCAAATTTACCACATTTGCTATTAGTTGATGCCCACAACATGGACATCTAAGTGCAATGGGACTAGCTCTGCTGAGGATCCCGGAAACATAATGAAAGCTAAACTCACTCCTAAAGAGGGCCATGAAAACTAGTACTTGGCTCATCAAAAGGAAAGATTCTTTTTCTGTGCTTGCTTAGCCTTCCATGTTGTTGACCCCAGATCCTCACTGGCCTGAAATTTGAGAGAACTCCCAAAGAGCTGATAAGTAAAAGTTTAGAGCTGTTCTCATGTGAAAGCAGCAGGACAGAGCACAATTCTGCTGCTCAGTCTCCCCTTTGGTTCCCTCATTTTTCCTCTGTACCCAAAGATGGTCATAGAGAAACCGTGGCAGAGCCCACAAGCTCTTTAGAACACAGAGTGACAACCAATTGACTATGCGATTTCTAAGCCCTCTTTTCTTTTTTTTTTTTAAGATTTTTTTCTAAAGATTTATTAATTTATTTCTTATTTATGACCCCCCCCCCATTGTTTGGGCTTGCTGTCTGCTCTGTGTCCATTTGCTGTGTGCTCTCTGAATCCACTTGTCGTCCCTTTAGAAGGCACAGGGAACTGAAACTGGGACCTTCCATGTGGGAGAGAGGCACTCAATCGCTTGAGCCACCTCCTCTCCCTGCTTTGTTGTGTCTCTCATTGTGTTTCCTCTTTGTGTCTCCTTATTGAGTCATCTTGTTGCATCAGCTCACCAAGCCAGCCCATCGCGCCAGCTCACTGTCTTGCTTGTCTTCTCCAGGAGGCACCAGGAACCAAAACCAGTACCTCCCATGTGGTAGGCAGGAGCTCAATCGCTTAAGCCACATCCGCTTCTTCCCTAAGCCCTCTTTTGTACTCTAACATACTATACATCTACACACCTGTGGCTTCTTTGTAAAAAATGGACACTGATTACTGAGCTTAATATACGGGTACCCAGACTTTAGCAGGTGCTCCATAAATGTTAAGTGAATTGAATTTGAAATAATATCTGCTTGCCCAATGTTTAATAAAACTTAAAAAGAGCAGGTATTTCTAGGTGCTGACATAATCATTTTTATCAAATAATAATAGAACAAAATTGTAAGCCACTATAAGGAAATTGGGGACCTCTGAACTTACTTGTGTAATTTTGACTCACATTGTTAATATTTACTTAAAGCTCCATAAAATATTATTTTAATTACTCATATAACTTACAGAATATTTCTTGTTTTTTACCATTTGCCAAATAGAATGAAGTGGCAGAGTATAAAGTGGCTTGTCTTTCTAATCCCAGCTCTAATATTGACTACCATGGGATGCTGAACACAATCTTAACCATTATAGTTTCTTCATCTGTAAAATGGGAATAGGTGAAATCTTCAAAGAGTTGTTTTAAGGATTACATGAAATAATGTGCTTGGCACAGTAAATGGCAACAAATAAGTGCCCATAGATACCAATTGTAGTTATTAATTTTTTTCAAAAAATATTAATAACTAGCAATGCAATTGGGAAAAGACCTTGACCAAAAAGGGGAAAAGGTAAAGGCAAATGAGTTTACATGGCTAAGAGACTTCAAAATGAGTCAGGAGGTCATTCCAGAGGTTAGGTTTATGCATGTCTCAGCAGGATCTCTTTGACTGCCAAAGTAGATACTACCCCCAAATTATGGGGCTCCTGAGGGCTCTGGACACTATAGTCAGGACAGGTAGTTCAGGAGTTTGGTGCCTTGTCAGCGGGCCCTACTTTGGAATTTATGCTGCCCAGAGTGACAGAGTAAGACTCAGTGTGGTTTCCCTACATATGGCTCTTCAGTCCTTCTATTTGAATGTATAATTAGTACTAGACTTGGGAGGTGTACGTCCAAGAGACTTAAATATTTGTGCTGTCCATGTGCCAGCTGGGCCCTGAATCTCAATGGAGTTGCAACACCTACTCTCCAGTTAATTGGTCTCACCCAGGACAACTAACATGGAGGTGATGATGGACACCTACCATACAAAGGAACCAAGAGAGTCTACAACTGCAAGCAAGGGAGTCCCATTCTTTGGCCCTATGGAATCACAGACCCCTCTGAATTAGAGGTGGAGTGAACATCACCATCCCACAATCCTCAGGATTGGGGAATGAACTGTGGACTAAAGCAGTCTTACTGGTATTCTACTATAGACTTATTGTGATTAGCAATTGAAGAAATTATATCATCGATGTGAAGGCAGTGGCCACTGGATGTTCTGAGGGCACGGAGAGGGAAAAACAGGTGTAATACGAGGACATTTTGGAGACTTGGGAATTGCAATGACAGATACAGGCTATTATAAATCTTGTCATAACTTACAGAATTGGGTAGGAGAGAGGGTAAACTACAATGTAAACTTTAATCCTCGCTTAGTGGCAATGTTCCAAAACGTGTTCATAAATTGCAATGAATGTACCTCACTAAAGAAGGATGTTGTTAATGTGGGAAAATGTGGGTGGTATGGGGAGCGGGGCATATGGGAATCCCCCATATTTTTTATGTGACATTTGTATAATCTAAGTATCTTTAAATAAAATAAAATAAAAATTACCAGAGAAGATATTCCTTTTTTACAAAGAAATCTAACTATTAAGGTGTCAGGAGGGAGAAAAGTTCAAGAGATGAAGGAAAGAAAGATGCTTCCATATCAGAAAAGGGAGACGTCAGGAAGTTAAGTAAAGAATTACCATATGACCCAGCAATCTCATTTCTACGTATTTACACAAAAGAATTAAAAGAAGGGATTTGAGCAGATATCTGCACACCAATGTTCATAGTAGCTTTATTCATAACTGTCAAAAGATGGAAGTAACCATCAATAGATGAATAGATAAGCAAAATTTGGTATATACATACAATAGAATATTACTCAGTAATGAAGTTCTGATTCATGCAACAACAAAGATGAACCGTGAAGACAACATGTTGAATGAAATAAGCCAGACACAAAGACAACCATTGCATGATCTCACTGATATGGAATAATTAGAATAAGCACATTCATAAAGTCAAAAACTAGAATATAAGTTACCAGGGGCTGGAATGGGGTCAGGGAATGGGGAGTCAATGTTTAAGTGTAAGCCAATATAAAGAAACTGGGGGCTTCTGAAGTATAGAATTTCTGTTTGGGGTGATGGAAAAATCTTGGTGATAGATGGTGGTGATGATAGCAGAATATTGCGAATATAATTAGCACCACTAAATCAAACACAGAACCTTGATATAAACTATGGGCCATAGTTAATAGTACAATTAAAATAGTCTTCTTTCATCAATTGTACAAGGATACCACACTAATGCAAGGCTAATAATGGGGGCAATATATGGGAACTCTGTATTTTCTGCATTATTTTTCTATAAACCTACAACTTTTATAATAAAAAATTGTTTTTAAAAAAGGCAGAAGAAGAAGAAAAGGGAGCTAAGAGATAGGGGCAGTGTGGTCACCATGTCTAGTTAATAGCATGGATAGAATTTTCCCTGGGCACCCCCATCTCACCTCCCAGAGAATCACCTCTCTCCTGTCAGACAAAGTCTCTCCTATATTTTTCTCAAGGTCTAATCCTCCCTTTGAAGCAGAAATACAATACTCATCTTAAAACCCAATAGTCAGAAAGCACCTCACAGATTATCTAGTCCACCCATGCAAATTCGTCATGGAGGCTTTAGCTCATAGCTTCTTTTCAGCTGTGGCACCTTCCCAAAGGGTTATGGAGTAGACTCCTATGTGGAGTTTTTTTTGACATGAAAAGAAGGAATTCGAGCAGTCTTTTGTGGTGGCCACAACTCTTAGATGTAGGACTCATGAGCTATCAACAGCCATGTTTCCCACCTTCGGACTAGAGAAGCAGAAGCTGTGGTCCACAAAGACAGAGAAAGGATAAGTCAGATGCACAGAAAGCAGCAGCCGCTAGAGGCCGAGAGAATTCTGACAGTATCCAAGGACCCGTTCCTAAAGCAATGCTCTTTAGAGTCTGCCAGTAACTCCCCTTTATGCCAGTAAATTCCCCTTTATGCCCAAGGTAGTTAGAGGACAATGTGTCATGCTACTAAAAAGGCCAAAGAATACATGGTATTAACAAAAGGATTAGGAGGAGCTAGAACAGAAAACTATCAAGGAAAGAACTTATAAGTAGAAATAATCATATTCCAGGACAAACAGAAGGCAGTGACCCTGCTGTCACCAACAAGCATTATGTCATTGCTGCCCACTGTGCCTCCTTTTAGGCAGGGTGTCCATATGGTCCAGTTTTCCCCCAGAAAATCTCAGTTTATGATCTGTCGCTGTTTGAGATTATTTTATGAATCCCGATAAGAGAAAGATTATGTTTGTAAACTAATCTATTCTTCTGGGTGTGAGACCCTTTGATTACATTAAGCTGATTAGATTACCTATTAAGCTTGCTGTAGGGCTTTTTATTGGACTACATCAGTAAGTCCTTGCCCCCTTGCTGGGTCTGATATAAACGGACTCACACAGATGAACAGAGAGAGGAAAAAATGGAATTGCCATGTGAGAGAAAAGACTCTGTTTTGCCCATAGCTGAGCTGCAAGGAAAGAAGCCCTAAGAGACAAGCCCTATGCCAGGAGAGAGAGGACTACAGGATCACTTTAGCATGAGGCCACAAGAGACTGGGTCCAAGGAGCAACACAAGGAGGAGATGGTGAGCCAGAGGGGAAGGCTGAAACCCCGCAGCTATTGGATGGCCATCTTGCAACACACTGGAATCAACAGTAGCTGACTTGGGTGAGAAAGCATCTCTGCTGATGCCTCGATTTGGACATTTCATAGCCTTGGAACTGTAAGCTTCTACGCCAAATAAATCCCCTTTATAAAAGCCAACAGATTTCTGGTACTTTGCATCAGCAGCCCTTTGGCAAACTAAAACATTAGCTATGTACTAGCATCCTGCACAGTTAACTCCTGATTTCCTAGTTGAAACTACCCTGGTTTGGGCAAAAAAGTATTTGTCACCTTATTAAGAAGGCTAGATCTGCTACTACCAGCCCCCTCTTCTGCCACTGAGCTGCTTCTTATTCTGTCATTTCCACTTCTATCCCTACTACTGTTTTCGCTCTGTGTTGCCATGTTTTTGGCAAAGTATTTATAAGTGAGTACACATGCCAAGAAGTATGGAGCATATGAGAAAGCTAGAAAATCCATGAAGTGATTAAATAACAGTATCAGAAAGCCAACAATAATAATAACAATAATAATAAATGAGGTAAAACATTTAAAGCACATTAAACAGTTTTTGGAACACTATTAGCTCTCAATAGATAATAGCAATTATTATCATTATGTTGCATAATAAGATTATCCTAAACTTTCTTTGGTCTTGAATGAGACAGTTCCTAAAAAGTTAAAAGGTATAAAATTAAATAAAAATTATAATGTATCTCCTTAACTTTATAAAAGAAAAAACAAGAAATAGTCTTTTATGCCAGCAACTTGGAAAAAGTATTGAGTTCTGCCTACAAAATGATTTGATTAATAATTGCAATAGAATTTTCCATCTTTTTGAATCTAGTGCTTTCCATTTTTCTGAATCTGATGTTTTATGAAAGGAAAGGCAATAATGTTATTATGGTTAAACTGAAAAGCACCAATTCTTTTATCTCAAATATTGTCAGGTAGTTTTATTTTTTAATGTTGACATATGAGTAGTGTCTTAGTTTGCCAAAGGGCTACTAATGCAAAATACCAGAAATGGATTAGCTTCTATAATGGGAATTTTATTTTGGGGAAAATCTAATAGTTCCAAGGCCATGAAATACCTAAATCAAAGCACCATCAGAGATGCTTTCTTGCTAAAGTCAGCTATTGGTGATCTTGGCCTCCTGCCACATGGCAAAGATGGCAGGTGATCTCTGCTGAGGTTCCCGCCTTCCCCTCCAGAAACTACCATCTCCTGGAGCTCAGCTATGGGCAAATGGCATAGGGCTTGTCTCTTTCCGGGCCTCCTCTCTCAGTCTTGGCTGCTCTGCTTTCTTCCCAAGTTCACTGTGGGCTATCAGGCATATGGCTCGTCTCTTCAGCTTTGAGCAGCCCCATGAGCTTTGGCTGATAGCAATCTTCAAGTCCTCTCTCACATGGCAGGGGAAAAAATGGTAGAGCTCTTTTTTCCTGTATGTCCCTCTCTGTGTGTCTCCATTTATATAAGACCCAAGAAGAAGGCAGAGACTCAACCTGAATCTCTCCGCACTGACATAATCCAATCAAAAGGATCTCACACCCACAAGAATGGATTAGCCCAGAATCATAATCTTTTTCTTTTGTGGATTCATAAAATAACTTCAAACTGTCACAGGCAGTAAACAAAAGTTCACAAATTCACACTTTCAAATTTCTCAACAGTCAGAAGGAATAGTACTTAAAATAAATAAATAAATAAATAAATCAGACCAAATTCCCAGAAAGGCATAAAGGAATGTCCAGAATACATGAGATCATGACAGATGGTAAGGAACATAAATCTGTAAGCTCCTAGCACAATTAAAATAACTATTTTACCTGTAATATTGTGTTATATTTCACCAGATTTTCCCTCTACCTCCAAAAAAATTCCTTGTCACACACGTTAAGATTCAGAATCATTTCAAAACATGGAGGGGTGGTGGGAGATATTAATAATAAAAAAAACAACCAGGATTACTACACCAATTTTTCCTCCCAGGAACACCAAGTGAACTCTATTATTTCACAATATCTCTTGAAGGAAGATACAGAACAGGCTTCATTACTCCTATTATATGGTTAGAGAAACTGCACAAGGAAAGCAGAATAAATTATACTATATCATGGTGACTGAATGGCAGTTATAGCCCTTGTTCTCGTTGTTATCTCTTAGTGAAGTGATGGGGGAAATATCACCAGTAAAATGGATGATTTAAATTGTTTATTTATGTGTCATAAAATGGTCCATAGAGACTTTCTTAATAGAGATAATAAAACATGGTGCATTCCAACTTCAATTTCGCAAATGTAATTTATGCATATAGGTGTGCATTACAAAAATGGAATCATACTATACATATTGTTGTGCAGCCTATTCTTCTCAGGTAACAATATGTCATGAACAATTGTCACACTTCTATATAACATTTACAATTGCTGCAGTGTATTCCACTTACAGATGTAAACTAATTTACTTAATTTTGGAAAATTTTTTTCCTAAACCAGACATGAATAGACTTCTTTAAAAAACAACACAGAAAGAACACTTTCATAAAAATATAGATACATTTTTTCAAGAAACAATTGCAAAGCACCTATAGTATGCCAAACAGCCAGACACTTTGATAGGAATCTCCATGATAAACAGCACCATCCCTCTCAAGCACCAAAAATTAAGGGAGGAGAAGGAGCAAATAAGCTAGCAATTACAGTACTACGTGATCAGGCAGTCTCATAAACTGAGGTAATATTTTTCTAGAAGTTTATCTGGTTAAATGTACGAAAAGTCCTAAAACTTAAAACACTCCTTGGGAACAGATGTGGCTCAAGAAGTTGAGTGCCCGCCTCGGCTTCTTTAAAAACAACACAGAAAGAAAACATCCATAAAAATATATA
This sequence comes from Tolypeutes matacus, assembly GCA_026826555.1. Taxonomy (NCBI): domain Eukaryota; kingdom Metazoa; phylum Chordata; class Mammalia; order Cingulata; family Chlamyphoridae; genus Tolypeutes; species Tolypeutes matacus. The sequence continues at coordinate 1,544,295 of JAKSZT010054470.1, read as the reverse complement.
TACATTCTTTCAACAAGCAGCTGCTAAGCACCTATAGTATGCCAGGCACTTTGATAGAAATCTCCATGAAAAACAGCATCATCCCTCTCAAGCA
>JAKSZT010054470.1:1474845-1544191 GCA_026826555.1 Tolypeutes matacus | reverse complement strand
CAAAAATTAAGGGAGGAGAAGGAGCAAATAAGCTAACAATTATAGTACTATGTGGTCAGGCACTCACATAAACTGAGGTAATATTTTTCTAGAAGTTTATCTGGTTAAATGTACCAAAAGTCCTAAAACTTAAAATACTCCTTGGGAGCAGATGCGCCTCAAGTGGTTGAGTGCCTGCCTCCCACATTGGAGGTCCCAGGTTCAGTTTCCAGTGTCCTTGAAAAACACAAAAACAAATAAGCAAAACAAACAAACAAACAAACAAAACAGGGAAGCTCGTGTGGTTCAGTGGTTGAACGCTGGCTTCCCACATATGAAGTCCCAGGTTCAATCCCCGGCCCCCGGTACCTCAAAAAAAAAAAACTCTTTGCCTCTTTAACTCCATTTCTAGAAATCTTTCCTAAGGATGTAATGGGACAAGTTTTACAAAAATGTTTGTACAAGGATATTTATTGCAGTATTTTAAATAATAGCAAGAGAGAGGAGGAGCAGTTTGAATATCCGTGAAAGGAGAATGGTTTGAATAAACTGGATATACCTAAAATGCATACACTGAAGCCTCAAAAATGATGACACAGAATACAGAACAATATTCAGGATATAAGCTACGTTAAAAAAAAAAAAAATGACAGGCTACATCAATGTGTGTGTTTGTATGTGCAGGCAATGGAAAGATACACCCCAAAATACTAATAGTGGTTCTCCCTAGGTTATGAAGTTATTGGAGACATTTTTTCATTATACTCATTGGATTTTCCAATTTGTAGATAACGAACACAGAATATTTACTCAAGGTAAAAATTAACATTGAACATTTTTCACAGAATGTGGTGTATGCTATTATAAAGATATGTGCAGGGTGCTCTGGAAGCCCCTAACTCAGCCTGAAGCTAAAAGGAAGATCAGGGTTGGCCTCCCAGGTTAGTGGCACTTACACTGAATCTTAAGAATGCATAGCAGTTAACCAGTTAAAGAAAAGGGATAGTCATTCCAGGATGAGGGAACAGCCTGGTCAAAGCCTTAGAGACATGAGACAGCATTACCCAATCGAGGCAGTGTGAGTAATACTCATGCTTCAGAGAAGCCAATTAAAATAAGAACGAAAAGTGTCTCGTAGATTTTGAAACAGGAAGTTCAATTTTTACCTAAGCTTGAATTGTTTCAATGGAATGATGAAGGTAGAAGCCAGAACGTCACAAACTAAGGAATGATGGGAGGTGAGAAAGTGTTGGCGAAGGAAAACACTAATTCAAGAAGTGCTGATATAACAGTGAAAAGAGGGAGAGGCAACCAGAGTTAGATATGGAGTTGTGAGAAGGTTTTATTTTCTGAGATGAGAGAGTTGAAGGATGTTAATAGGGGAAAGAACTAGTACAGAGGGAAGGGTTGGTAAAAAGCAGGGGGGCGGGGGAAGAATGTGAATGATAGCTTGTTGTTGATGTTTCTAGTTGCAAAAAAAGGAGGGAGGCACCCAGAACCATGATGGAAAGCTGAGGAAACCAGCAGCCAGATTACACCACAGGAAATCATCTCTTAGCTTCAAACAACTACAAAGCCAATTCAGAGAAGAAATCCTGATTTCAACTTCTTAGAAGATAGGACCAATGAGTAGCTGTGGCCAGAAGAATCTGGGAAATATTTATTATAGTCTGAAAATGTGATGGAAACAAAACACATTATTATCTAATCTCTGTATGACAACAATAAATGTCCTATGGAGTTTCTAAATTCTCCTAAGACCAGCATAGCAGTGTTGGATAAAGTACAGAAGATGGCAACTAAAACACACAAGCAGATGGGAGGTCATTATATGAGTACCAAAAAACAAAATTTGGGCTCTTTTCACCCAGAAAAAACAAAGCCTACTGAGGCATATGATTTGTGTTAGTGACTTTTAGTCTTTCCAAGTATGAAAATCTTTTTTAATGCCAAAAATGTTTGAGAACCCACGGGATATTAGTTGAACACTTAGTAATTATTCATTGGGAAAACACATGATGACAAAAAGTAGCCACAGGGGGCAGATGTGGCTCAAATGGTTGGGCGTCCGTCTGCCATATGGAGGGACCTGGGTTTAATCCCCCGGGACCTCCCGGTAAAATGAAAAATATATAGAGAGAAGGCGCATGGGCTGCCAGGCTCTGTGTGCCGGTGAGCCGCCAGGGCCCAGGAGCCATGCAGCAAGATGATGACGTAACAGGAGAGAGACACAGGGGAGAGAGAAGATGAGATGCTCTGAAATCTCTGAAAACCAGGAACCAAGGTGGTGCAGGTGGCAGAACACCTCTCTCCTACATCGGAGGTCTACAGGATCGAATCCTGGTGAAGACTGGATGAGGAGGATGGGAAGAGATGCAGGAAACAGATACAGAGAATTGCCCAGCGAATGGACACAAAACAGCAAATGGGGAAGAGGGGGTTTAAAATGGATAAAGTAAATAAATAAATCTTTAAAAAAAAAAAAAAAGTAGCCACAAATTTAATAATTTTTAATCAACTTGTATTTTATTAACCACAGCAGTATCTAGATATTTTTGGTATGTATGTGTGTGTTTCTGAGTGTGTGACATTATATATTCATCCTACCAGAGACAGTATGTGCACCCATATGCCATTAAAATTTCTCTTCAATGATTCTAAACTACCAACCACCATCCCATACCCATCCAAGGACCCTGTTTTAGTTTGCTAAAGGCTTCCAAGGCAATATACCAGAGGTGGGTTGGCTTTTACAATGGGGATTTATGAACTTGTAAACCTACAATTCTGAGGCTGAGAAAAACGTCTAAATCAAGGCATCAGACAAAGCTCTTTCCACAGATACATGGCTGCCAGTGATCCTGGTCTCCTGGCACATGGCAGGGCACAATGACAGCCAGTCTCTGCTTTCTCCTCCACACTCTGTTTTTAGCTTCTGGCTGCCCCTTCTGTGGCTATCTCTTGCCTGAGCTCCATTGATTTCAGCTTCTTGCTCTCATGGTTTTCTCTCTCAGCTTCTGTGGGTTCTTCTCTGAGCTCCTGGGTCTTTTCTATCTCTCCAAATTCATCCTGTTTATAAAGAATTCCAGTAAGAGGATCAAGACCCACCCTAGGCTATCCCTTACTGAAGTAATCAAATCAAATGGCCCTTAACTGAATCTGATCAAAAGGTCCCACTTAAAATAGGTTCACACCCACAGGAATGGATTAATTTAAGAACATATTTTTCTGGAATCCACTAAGGCCTCAAACTACCACAGACCTTTGAAGTTTTAGTTTTTAAAACCCTGTAACTAAATGAACATGCATCTCATCACCTAATACTCAAAAACTAGAACTAATATTTGAAATCTGAAAGAGGTATATGCCTCATTTTCTTGATCTGTGAAATAAAGACAATAATACACCTCATAGAGTTGTTATGAGTATTAAATGAGTTAATATGTATAAACATGTTAAAAGAGTACCTGGCACAAGAAAGCTCAAAGTGTTTGCTAAATACACAAAATAAATAAAATTAACATATTATAGGCCTACTCCCTTCAGTTAGGGTAGAGAAAAATGATGCATGGTAAAGGCAATTCTTTTGGAATTATTTCATGAAATTTTCAAAGGGGGAGTCTATGGATTCAGAATGACCTAAATTAAAAGAAATTGGGTCAACAGAGAGTGTGAGGGGGAAAAAATCCAAGGACACACTAAAATGAACCAAATCAAGTCACTTAACTTCCTCCATATTCTTATCTGAAAAATTCCTCTTGGAGAAAGTAATTACTCAAAGTTTGAAAGGACATTAACAATAATACAATTTTTGAAATAGTGGATAATAATGTTTAAAGGAAGTAGGTTGACAATACTTAGTAAAAAGGAGTGAAAATATTCCTAGTAAGTAGATTCATAATGTTTGGAAATAATATACAAAGGGTGCCCATTAAAATGGTACTCTCTGAACCTGAGTGTACATCACAACTGCTTGGGGAGCTCTGGAAAAATTCATATTTCTTGGGTCTTGCATTCTGGGGATGCTGACTCAAGAGGTCTGGAATAGACTTCAAATATCATTTTTTTTGTTATTCTAACATTGATTTCCAAGTATGGCCATCTCTGAATGAATGGATTGAGCACTTGCTGCAGAGAGGAATCCAGTGGTGTGCAGTTCTTTCAGTCCTATCTCCTTCAACCTTTTTATAAATACCAATATCAAAAGCAATCAACTGTGGGCAGATGAAGTCATGAGACATGAGGACATGCTGCCTGACCAACCCAAGAGTCCCAAGTGGACAGCAAAAACTGGACTGCAAATCTCACAATGAATAGCAATCAAGCTAAATGAAACTACATTCAGGTTCAAATAAATGAATGCAGAAGTACAATTAAAATGGATTCACAGCAAATCAGTTGAAAATATTTCCTAGGTTTATTTTACCAACAGACACATAGCCTACTGTGTGATGCAGGTCCTTTCAGGCTGATATAGTCCCACCCAACACTGTCCCTCAGACTACCAGTAGAGCACTGTGTTCAATACAAGAGTTGTATTCTAAGAGGGGGGTTGATTGGGCTGATATCTAGCATGTATTCCCCACTATGGCCACATTGATTGTTAAAATACTGAAACACTTCAGTACCAGTTGGTAAATGGCTGTGCTTCTTAGAGCCCCCTGCCATTTCCACCCCTTCCTTAGAATGCCACCACTGCCCCAGAACCAAAGGGTTAATGCCAGGCAGCACAGGGGACTCCATTCTGACCCATTGTTACTTGTGCCAGATGGGTCGCTAAAATATTTTCAAAATTAAAATCCCAAGGAGAGCTACTAATCAGGAGTGGTAATTGCCTGGAAAATAAGTCAAGAAGGAACCTCTGAAACTTCCAGGGATCTTTGGCCTGGAATAGGGTGGGGACAGGAAGAATATGAGCACTGCCTTCAAGTACAAGAATGGGCTTCATGTGGGAAAGAGATTAGATTTATTTTGAGTAGTTCTGATGAAGGAACTACAGACAATGATTGGAAATGACAATGAGGCTGACATTAGTTCCACATAAGGAAGAACTCTGGAATCCTGGTGCTGCCTAGCAATGGGACTTGTTCTGTGAGTACTGAGCTTCCAGAACAGGAAGGCAGCAATGATTCTGAGAAGTGCTGCAGCTGCAGGTGCTTCTGCTTTAGGAAGTGAATGAGGTAGATCAGCGGCTTCCAAACATGAAGATTCATCTGAATCCTCGATAGAACTTTTTAAAGCCCAGACCTCCTGTTCCCCAACCCAAACCTCCTAAATTAGTGTCTCTAGTGATTAAATTTTGGAAATATGCCTATTTTAAAGCTCCCCAAACGATGTTGACACACAAGTTTGAAAATCTGCATTCGGTGATCTGCAGGATACTTTCCACCTTTCATCTTTGATAATTCTATTAAACAGAGACACAATAGTGTTTGTTAAAAGATTAGTTGAGGGGGACGGATGTGGCTCAAATGGTTGGGCATCTGTCTCCCATATGGAGGGACCCGGGTTTGATCCCCGGGACCTCCCGGTAAAAATATAAAAAGAAAAATGTAAAAAAGAAAAAAAAAAAAAGATTAGTTGACTCTTGAAAATTAACCAGAGCTTAGAGGAGAACCTATGGAGTATATACAATCAGCCAGCTGCTATGCTAGACCCTTTTAATTCTCAAAACCCTGCAAGGTAATAATTAATATATATTCCCATTTAATAGAGAACTTAACTGAGGCCCAAACATGTTAAGTAACTTGCCCAACGTCATAGATCCATGAAAAGGCCAAGCTGGGATTCAAATTGAGAACTATTTGATCTACATTCTTTCCATTAGATCCATTAGATTCCATTAGCTTTCCAACAAATTCTCTGTTACTTGAGATTAAGCGAATGGTAACACATAGTTTAGATTACTAGTATTGACAACGGATGGTTAAGATATGTTTTTAGTCACACAGCGCATGGGAGGAATATTTTTTACAGGACAGCAAAACACCAGATGATTTCCAGGGACCTATAAGATTTAATGCACTAGTCAAAGAGTCTTACATAAAGCCAGGGGCTAACATAGCCAACACATTTGCTCCATGAATGTGAAATGTTGGTCTAAAGGTTCTCTGATATCTAAACAGGACATTTGATGAATTATTGAAAATGAGAGAAAAGGACTCCACCACATCTTTGCTCTTCATAATGGATCCCATACCAGAGAGGTGGCCAATTTTGCATTTTTATAATGGCATCCCTACCTGTGGAATATTCTCTAAGCTACAGGAAAGAAAAAAAACAGCTTCCTAGACCTGTACTTTGGCCACTTCCAAGACACTATATTGTTTAATGATTATTAAGAACACAAACCTTTCAGTCAAAGCTGGGTTCAATTCTGACTCTGTCACGAACTAAATATTTAATCCTGGGAATTTTATCCTGCATCTCTAGGTCAGTTTCTCTCATCTGTGTTTACTTTTTACTTTTTAATTGTTTATGTTTTCAATTATTAAATGTACAAAATAAAGTTTTAAAAAATTGAAAAAAAAAACAGGACTGAAGATATTTTCATATCTGCCCTGCAAGTTACCATGAGGATTAGATGAGATGTTGTATGAGCAGCAATTAACACACACCTGATACTTTGTAAGCACTCAATAAGTGTTCACTCTTATTAATAGAGAGGTCAAGTCCAACATCATCCTGCATCCCCTGCCCTCAGCTGTCTAGCTAGAGTAGAAACCATTTATTGGTGTGGCTCTACCAACCAAGGGGGAAGACATATGTGTGCATCTCTGTGTTGGGGTAGAAGCGGGGAAGGGTATTTAATGTAGCCTCAAGTCTATGAGGATTTGTTCTCATCCTTCAGTTGTAAGAATCTTAATATTGTCTCCAGGTCCTGGAATATAAAAGGCGTTAAAAGAATGGAGCAAGGTTAAGTACTGGAAATGAGAAGTTAAAGATTTAGGCAGAATTTGGGGCTCTATTAGAATTTCAATAACACTTTCCTCCTTTCTGGTGCATTAGGGCAGGCTAGATGGGGCTGATCACAACATATGTTCAATAACACAGAACAAATGCTAGCTCACACATCTTTGGTGGGCCCTGGTGCTGAATACAGGATTGGCCTCTCACAAAGACTTCAACCCAGCAAATTGAAGGCCCTCAGTGGAACTGGTGCTCCCTTTTCTTCTAAGAGTGCCTGTCATTTCTGGCAATCAAAAATCATCTACAGGAAGCGGCTGTGGCTCAATCAGTAGGGCTCCCGTTTACCATATGGGAGGCCCCGGGTTCGGTTCCCGGGGCCTCCTGGTGAAGGCAAGCCCGCCCGCACAGCGTGGTTAGCTGACCCAGCGAGCACAAGCAGCAAGGGGGGGATAAATGAATAAATAAAAAAAAAAAAAGAAAAAAATCATCTACAAACCAAATCATCAGCAACATCCATTAAGGAAATAGCCCTAATTCAGCACTATAAGGGCTTAGGTTTAGAAGATAAGTGTCTAAAAACCCAATATGATAGTCAAAGACTGATGAGTTTCCTGTGTGGGTGAGCAAACATGTTTGAGAAAGCCTATGCATTGGGAAGAGGGAAGTTCTGTATAAGAGTTGATTAATGGCCAGTAAATATAGAACTCCTTCCTTCGGCAATATATGATACAATAAGCCATCTGCTGACTTGACAAGAAAGAGAATCATTTCTGATTTATGAGGGCACAGACAGCCAAAGCTAATTTTCAGGATTAGTTTAATGGGGTGAAAAAAATAATCCATTTAAGTCCCTCCCACATATCACTTTTATAAAATGCTTCTTTTTAAGGGCATTAAAATTTAAGGCTGACTAAAGCTATATTGTTTAGAGATCCCTAATTAAATCTACAGTGAAAAGCAAGAACATGAATAACATAAAAGTCAAGTTAGTTATAGGGGGAAGGAGGTGGGTCATGATCAGATCTGGTCATGTAGGAGCGTACCTCCAATGTCCTATTTCTTAGCTTTAGTGATGATTTATAGTGGTTTTGTATTTTATAAACTATATTTGTCTTACACAACAAAAATGAAGGCGTTACTGAAGAAGTATGTATCAAACTGTTAGCAGTAGCTCTGCCTATAGAAAGGGGTAGAAATATATGAGCCTGTTACAAGGACTGTTCTTTAACTTAAAATACTTCAGTATAATTATTGCGATATTATATGTGTTGATGAAATTAGCTTTGATTCTAGGGATGATCAGCAACATTCTATCAAGAATGCACAGTCCAGGGGTGTCAACTAGCATTATATCAGAAAGAGCTATGCCCCAGAGGTAGCTACTCTAAGTCTATCTTGATCTACAACTCATACTTTGCTAATTAGCACATTATGTCAAAAAATGGGTTTTTGTTGATGAAACTAGTGATTTTTTTATTTATTTACTAATGACTTTTTATTTGTACAATGTTGGAAATATGTCTCCCATTGGTGAAAATGTATTCGGATGATGTGAATTGTCTAGAGCTGTTAAAGATACTGCCACCATTGCACACACAAGTGACCTGACTACATAGGGGATGAGACTGTCATCTTAGTTTGTCCTATATCCAGCTACAAATTTGATCACATGAGGCTGATTAGAGTATGTAGAAATATGCCTAATCATACTTTGAAACCAGAAAGGACAGATTTCTGGGACATCATGGAGCCTACAGATTAGATTTTGAATGATTTTGTGCCTGCTTGCTAATTAATGTTTGTTGAATATATATTTGAATTTATGCCAGAATTTGTCTGAGACATGAATTAATTATAACCTGGTAGTGAGGTGGTGGGAAAGAAGATAACCATTACCACTGCAAATAACTTTTGCAGCTACTGTTATCTACCAAAAACAAAGGAACTATAGTTTTGCAGGACTACCATGACTTGGGTCAGTTCACGACAGGATCTTTCGCTTTTTACTAATATTATTTATGAAGAGATGAACATTTTGTAAATTAAGTGAGGATTATTTTGCAAATAGAAAAGCAATTAAAATGCCCAGTATAAAAATAGGCAAAAGACACAAACAGGGAAACGGATGTGGCTTGAGAGGTTTGGCGTCCGTCTACCATATGGAGAGACCAGGGTTCGATCCCCGGTACCTCCTGGTAAAAAAAAAAAAAAAAAAGACATAAACAATCATGTTACCAAATCAATCAAATGGTCAATAAACATATAAAGAGCTAGTCAACATCATTAGTGATCAGGAAATGGCAAAATGAGATAACAGTTTAAATCCATCCATTTGTCAAAATATATTAAATGGCAATGTCAAGTGTTGGAGAGGATGTGGATCCGCAGAATTTTTTATATATTGCCAGAGGGAGTATAAATTGGCTTAATCACTCTGGAAAATAATTTGGCATTATCTCATGAAATAGAATATTCTCATACCCTCTTGCATTCCCAGGTGTAACCCAAAAGAAACTGGCACAAGTGCCCCCAAAGACGTGTTCCAGAATGTCTGTAGCAGTGCTGTAAACAAAAGCCAAAATCTAGGAATACATGAAATACTATCCTGTTCTCAAAATGAATTAATTACAGCAATACACAACAATATGGATGAATATTAGCAATATAGTATTAAATGAAATATAAGTCCCAAAAGATTATATACACAGCATAGTACCTTTTTTAGGAGTAGATATAGATGCAATAACGCTATATTAAAAGAAAACAGAAAGGAAGAGAAAGAAAAACATGGGATTCAGTATAATGGCTCCTCTGGAAGAGGAGGACAGGAGAGTGTGAGGAGGAGGGAAACCATGTAATTTGATACAAATTTGTATCAAGAATTTAGTTCTTTTTTTTCCATGTAATTTTTTTTTATTGTGGGTAAAAATCAAATTTTTCACAACACAAACCAATATTTGTAAAATAATATATAGATATATATGCATATATGTGCATTTGCTTACATAAATGTTATTTATATATATATATATATATTTTTTTTTTTTAAAGATGCTTAGATTACATAAATGTTACACAAAAATTACAGGGATTCCCATGTTCCCCACCTCCCACACCTCCCACAACCTCTCACATAAACATCTTTCATTAGTGTGGCACATCATCTGCAATGGATATACACATCCTGGGGCTTTGCCACTAAGCATGGACCACAGTTCACATTGTAGACCACACTCTCTCCCGCACAGTTCTGCATGGTATATGCTAATGTAACATGGCCTATATCTGTAGTTGTAATGTCTTAAACTGATAGGAGGCCATTCATGAACCAATTTTGAGATTGTATCATGAGACATGTATTGAGATTAATGTAATTCTATGTACCTGAAGACAAAAGCAAGAGAAAACAAGAAAAAAATGAAACAAAAATAGATTTTAAATACATACCTAGAGTGAGCAACACTATTGTCTTAAAGTTTTGAAAGTTAATGCTTTTATCAAGTTGCTCAAGTCCAAGAGACTTGAGTCTTTGGTATGTCCATGTGCCAGCTGGGCCCAGAACCTCAGAAGAGTTGCAACACCTACTCTACAGTTCACTGGACTCACCCAGGACAACTAACAAGGAGATGATGATGGACAATGACCATCCCAAGGAGCACAGAGAGTCTGCAACTGCAAGCGAGATAGTCCCATCCATCTTACCCATAGGATATAAGACCCCTCTCAATTAGAGGTGGAGTGGACATCACCATCCCAGAATCCTCAGGATTGGGGAAAGAAATACGAACTAGAGTGAACTTACTGGTATTCTACTACCGACATATTGTGATTCTAGCAATGGAAGAAATTACAACATTGATGTGGAGTTAGTGGCCACTGGCGGCTCTGGGGGCAGGGAGAGGGAAAAACACTTGTAATACAAGGACTTTTTCAGGACTTGGGTATCATCCTGAATGACATTGCAACGACAGATATAGGCCCTTTTATATCATCACATACCATACAGAACTGTGTGGGAGAGAGTGTAAACTACAATGTGAACTATGGTCCATTCTCAATGGCAAAGCTCCAGGATGTGTTTATCAATTGCAATGAATGTGCCACACTAATGAAGGATGTTTATGTGGGAGGGTGTAGGAGGTATGGGGAGTGGGGCCTATGGGAATCCCTATATTTTTTGCGTAACAATTATGTAATCTAAGTATATTTTTAAAAATTAAAAGAAAAAGAAAAAAAAAAAACACTTGGCCAATATTTGACTGACTCTATTTTTCAATATGATGCTTTCTTTTTCTTTTTTTTTTTTTTGCATTTTCTGCTCTAGCCTTCAAAAGCTAATTGTGAGTTGAATTGCTTCCAATTTCCTGCAGTTTTTAAGTGAAGAGAATGTTATCATTTTTATTGTGCAAATGACTCAATAATTACCATATCAAATAAAAGATTTCAAAAGCTAAGTAAAATTGTAATATCTATAGATTTTTGACTCAAATGTAACTAATTTGAATGGAAAAATCAGTTATAAAAAATAAAGACAAGGGATTAAAAAAATTTAAGTTATCATTTGGGAACATCACCAGTGTAATTACTGCATTGAACAAAATCATTATCACAAAAAAGCAAAAAATATATGTATCTTGGAAGTTGCTGAAATAATTGTTACACTAAAATATGAGTACAAGATTTTCTTAAATGTTTTCATCTCAGTTTTGACTTTCTATTACTATATATTCAGCACAATGTTCTCTCTCCAAATTTAAACTAATTTTAAAATAAATTAAGGAGTTATTTAAAACAATGACAGTTAGTGAGTTTGCAATGCTCTGCATGAAAGCTCAAGCTGTGAAAAAAAATGGAATTTTGTTATGCTAGTATCAGCTTCATGACAAACACCACTCTAAGCTTGCTTGAGCTTTTAACAGGTCTTTGTATTCACAGAGAATATTGCTTTTGCTTATATATATATATATATATATATACACAAATATATTATCTTGTTTTACTTTATATTTTCATTTCAATGTGTTTACATTATAAAAATGTTATATTATCAGAAGATGCTATTTGGATATTGCGTCATGCTCCTAAATAAGACATTTATCTGAAATAAGATATCAGTTTTCGAAAAGTTCTAATATTTGTTGACTACTTCGTGGGTACCAGGCCCTTCATTAAAAATTCTTCATAAGTGGCATCTCATTTTTTACAAAAGTCTTTGGATTGCAGATGAGTATGTTTTTCAAAGGTCTAAAATGGATCACGTTGGTTGAAATGCAACCACTTGCTATTCTTGCAGTGATGCCCCTACTGATACTGCTAGCAACAGTCTACAGAAGGACATAATACTGTCCTGGCATTTCTTAGTAGGCAATGTCCTCTTGAAGGTACCACTGCTTCAAGCAGCATTTAGGCCAGCAGAAACGTTTATTCTCCAGAAGATAATTCAGTCCTCCTGCCCTCCTTCATAATTCTTGATACACGTTCCAAAGCAGAGATTTGCTCTGTGATGAACTATCCAGGACCTCTCTGCACATTTGTGCAGTTTTGTTTTGTTGTTGTTTTTTTTAAAGATTTTATTTATTCATTCATTTATCCCCCCCCTGCTGCCCGTGCTCGCGGGGTCAGCCAACCACGCCGTGCGGGCGGGCCCGCCCCCACCAGGAGGCCCCGGGAACCAAACCCGGGGCCCCCCACATGGCAAACGGGAGCCCTACTGACTGAGCCACAGCCGCCTCCCTGTGCAGTTTGTGATCAACAGAAGGTGCCCGTGGGTTGGCCTGAAGTCTGTGCTGAAATCCACCAGCGCTCCAATTGTATCCTGCCATAAGACTAGGGCAGTTACAAGGAAGCAACAGGTTTTCCTAATTATTATGCCTAAGGAGGCACCATTTTGTAATTTGCCTGCCCTGAAAGAGCATCTTTTTCTAGTTTACAGAAAGATTAAATTTATATTCACCGAAGCTCTGAAAGTTTCCCACTGAAAATGCCTGGAGTCTGATATAATAGCTCTGATGGGTTCTGAGTCACTGGTAGCTCTGAATATGGGAATATTATGTACCAATGAATTAGTAATTCTGACAACCATAATGTTAATCATTCAAGGAAAGTTGTATGGATATTTCTCTCTACCTGTGACAGTTTGAGATTGTTCTATGAATCCCAAAAATAGAAAGATTATGTTTGTAAATGGATCTATTCCTCTGGGTGTGATACACTTTGATTGCATTAAATTCAGCTGAGATGTCTTTGATTAAATTACCTGTTAAGATTAGGGCTTTTTGATTCGACCACATCAGTAAGGTGTGACTCAGGTTGAGTCCCCATCCCCTTGGTGGGTCTTATATAAACAGACACTCACACAGACACGCGGAGGAGAGATCTTCATTTTTGATCTTGCCACATGACAGAAAGGAGAAGGCTCAAACAGCTAAAGCCCCGGGGAGACATGGACGATTTGCTGATAGCTTACAGCTGACCTTGGGAAGAAAGCAGAGACTGATATAGGAAGCCCTGAGAGACAAGTGCTATGCCAGCCTACAGCTGAGATTGGCGGACTGATGCACCACCTGTGTCTAATAGAGCAGTATAACTGAGAATAAAACAAAGCTAAATCTCCTCTCCCCAGCATCTATACAGTTATAAACTAAACTTGAAATAAGATATGCATCAGTGCTGCCGTCAACTGGAAATAAGCATACACCATTGCTTCAATTAAAAGAAATTAAAGAACTCCCAGAATCCTCCTTCACTACTACCCTAAAAACATCTCTGCCACCAATTATGAGATATATCCATTAGTTACACATTGGATTAAGGCACCAAGAGCCTTTATTAAATATTTGTTGAATATTTTACAGCATACAAAATTAGTAATATTTCCCATCCTCATAAGTAAACCTTGAGGAAACAGGACTAATGTCAATATCTGCATTTTATATAAGAAATTGAGGGTAGTAGATTTACCAGGTACAGCTGGCAAATGGCAGAGCCAAACTGGAAACCAAGTCTTAAGATTCCTTCCAGTGCACTTTTCTCTAACATGACAACTTCTCAGTGATCCATGAGCCCCCAAACACTCACAGAACATGCCCACGGTATTTGACAACACAGGTCCAAAGTAAGAGAGTTTTAGGCCTGGGGAATTTTAAAGAGAGAGGAAAAGACAGCCCAAGTAGGTTTCCGGGCTTGGCAGTAGAGCCACAGTGGAAATGTGTAAGCAGCCAGTGGACAAAGCGATGGATCCCTCTGCTTGAATGGGGAGCAGTTGGTTCGGAACTGTTTGAAGCAAACCGAAAATGAAATTGGAGAACTCTCAAAATAATTCCTACTTCTTTGGAATTTGTCTTGCCCATGGTCCACCCCATTCTGAGATCCTTTGTTTCAGGGAGAAAAGACTCACAACATGTTTAAAATAAATAAATAAATAACAGCTATTCAACAAGAAAACCCTCCATACTCATTGCCAAATTCATGACCCTGGGTGTCCAATAAGGCATGTGGATAAACAGTCCTTGTGTTTCACTGTCTTCTTCATTCATTGGAATGAGAAGTTCTGCCAGTCAGTCTCAGCAATCCCAAACCCTGGTACTCTATTGCACTAAGCAATTTACTAAGGAAATATTAACTCTATGCAGCCTTGATACATGAGAAAATCAAACCATCTGTGCAGCTTTAGGCAAATCATATCATCTCTCTGGGTCTCAGGTCCCCTTCTGTCATCTTAGTCAATGAATATTCATTCAGCAGTTAATTATTTGCTAGCCACTCTGCTAGGCCTTTGGGGGACTCCCCAAGCGAAAATGACAAGACCCTGTCTTTGAAGAATGAAAATCTAGTCAGGAAAATCCAGTAAAAGTACATGTAAGTAACTATAATGTAGACAGAATGGGTGCAGTACACCTATAAGAAAGACACAAACAAACTCCTGCAAATGAGGAAGGGATTACAACTGATGTGGGGTAAAGTTGGATCAGGAAAGATCTCATAAAAGAAGAGCCTTTGAAATGATTCTTGAATAGGTGCAAATTTTCTCACACAGATGGAAGGAGCGGTAATAAATGTCCCCAAGAGGGAGAGGCTTGAGCACAAAAAATCCTGGGATGTGTTTAGGGAATACTCCAGTTTGGATGGATCAAGGGGTGCAGAGAAAGACTAGGAAAGTGGGCTTGGGTCAAATCACGGAAACCTTTGAAAGATATTCTAGAATGTATGGACCTAAACCAGCAGATAAGCAGTAAAGTTCTCTGAGTATAGCAGTGGCATGATCAGAACGGTGTTTTGGAATGATTGTGTTTGACAACTGTTTTGGCAACAATGTAGAGGATGTGTGATGGAAGGAAAGCCTGAGGCAGGAAGACTAGGGACAAATCCAAGTGTGGTGTCACAATTAATGCAGGTGAGGGGAGGCTAGGAAACAGACCAGGAATCAAAACACTGGGGCTGAGAGGAAGGATGGACATAAAGGACACTGTAAAGAAAAGTGTGTTTACTAAGATTTAATGCTTAATAGAATTGGACAATGAAAGAGTGAAAAGAATTAAATATGAATTCATATTAAATTCATATTAAATATGAATCTTAAGTCTGTGTGACTGAGGAAGCATCTATTTATATAAAAGTAGTCAAAGTAGTATCTTTCCAGCTTTAAAAAAAAGTTGTTACTTTCTTGAATTTTCTTCAAGATGGTGTCTATAAATCTACGAAAGAAGGACTTTCACAACCAAGTTACTGATTCCTGTTCTGTTAAGAAAAAGATGGCAGTGGTTCTTAGGAAGTCTCCATAAAAGAGCATTACACTTTTATGTTACTAATTAGAGATTCATTTTGGTTAGCAAGCTTCTCTTTTAAAAGGTAAAAGCCCCCTGGAAGAGTTATTCCATTATTCAAACTTAAGTATAGATGACAATAATTGGATAATCAGATTTATTTCTCGAGATAAGGCAAACCGAGAAAATATTAATATTCCCATTTTTAGAGATGAGTAAACTATGGTCACAGAAGACAGTAATTTGCCCGATGTTACAGAGGAAGAAAGTGATATATCCAATATTTTATCAGTTCTGTCTGATCCCAATATCCAGACTCTTTCCAGCACAATAGTAGGTCTCCTGTAGAATCAAATAGGGACTAAGGCCACTTTCTATGAAGGGAAACACAAGGAGAAGGGTAGAAATTTTTCCAAAATTAATAACTGCTTTGCATCACTTCTCTAATGTCAATTGCCAGAATTAAAATAATGTGGTTCTCTTAGTGGTCTGAAAAAAAAATAATGGACATGTTTTCAAGTTTTGCATCTAGGTTAAAAGAGAAAATCTCCCATTTGAAAGAATGGGGGTCACAAATTCAGATGTCTATAGAGTCCAGACAAATACATACATGAGTGAAATAGCTCTGGTGTAAGACATTGTCACAGGTTCAATTTCAGAGATTTCAATATGGAATGGTGGAGACTTGGAAAAAAGGAAGGGTACAAACAGTAATTCTGCCCCAGCTCATTTCTGGCAGGCAGAAATATAGACTAATGTTTGTCAAATTATCTAATATTTTGAAAGAAGCCAGAAATCTAGATTATTATATAAAATCACTCAGATTTTTAAATATTGACAAACAATTCAAATCTAAAATGCCATGCAGCCAACGCTGTTTGAGTTAAGCAAAACCCACATCTATTGGCTGATATGGGTCATAGGCCACAGTTCTTGACCTCTCAAATATAAAAAGAATAATTTTTATGGTAATGATTCATGTGTATTTGTCACAAAGTTGCTGAGTTGAGGGCACTTGGCATCAGATGTTAGATAACACCTTCTCTCTAGCAGTTTGCATTTTACTGGGTACACAGAGCAACCATTTGAATTAAGTAGGATAAGCAAAAACAAGACACAGAATAAATGACAAATTTGGATGCACTGACACATGTCCATCACCACAAGAGCTATATGAATGTCACATGGTGATGTGAGATAGCAGGTTGATCCAAGTTGGTCAACCATCCATCAACACTCACTGTGTGCCAGGCTGTGTTGTAGGCTCTGAAAATAAAGTATAAAAGTGACAGGAAGCTTTCATTCTAGTATTGTAGATATTGTCAGGTTATGAGAATTGATATGAAGAAAAATAATGCAGAACAAGGCAATAGGGAAAAGGTAGAGCAACCAGGGAAGCCTCGCTGAGAAGGAAGACATTTGTTGGAGACTGGAATGAAATGTGGAATTGGGTTTTAAAAATGTCTAGGGTAGAAACATACCAGAAGAAAAAACAGCAAGTACAAAATTCCCAAAGTGGAAGATTGCTTTAGGAATTAGAGAACAGTAAAGACAGTGTAGGGCAGAGGGGAGATTAGTAAGTGATGTGGTTAAGGGAGGTAAGTAAAGACCTGGCTATTTAGAGCCTTGCAAGCCATAGGAGGATGCTTTTATTCTAGTGTGATGGGAAGCAGAGGAGTGAAGTGATATGACTTACATTTTTAAAGCTTCATTTCTGGGTGCTGAGTGAAGGTCCTGTAGGAGATACAAAGGGTAACCTGTTATGAAGCTGCTGTGGTCGTCCAGGAGAGTGGCAGTGGTTTGGACTTGGGTGGTTGGCAGTAGACATGGTGAGGAATAGTCTGTGAATGGAAAGTTGGCAGGATTTGCTGATGGATTGGAGGTGGGGATATGAGACAAAGAGAAGATTGAGAATATCTCCAAGGCTTTTGGAATAAGCAACTGGGTAAAGACTGATATCATTCACTGATACTGGAGCACAGGAAAAGGCAAGTTTTTTTTTTTTTTTCAGAGTGGGGGTGGAGGGGACATAAAATCAAGAGTTTTGTGTTGGACATATTAAGTTTGGGATGCCTATTACACATCTAAATGGAGATGAATAGACATTGAGTTTTTTTTGTTTGTTTGTTTGTTTTTAATTTTTTATTTATTTTTATTGTGGGTAAAAATCAAAATTCTCACAATACATACAAACATTTGCAAAATGATATATAAATATATATGCATATATGTGTATTTGCTTACAAAAATGTTATTTATATATATATATATACATATATTTTAAGAGGTGCTTAGATTACCCAAAATATTACACGGAACCCACTGGGATTCCCATGTTGGCCACCTCCCACACCTCCCACCACATCCCACACAAACATCTCCCACAAGTGTGGCCCACCAACCTCAATGAACTTACACATCCTGGAGCATTGCCACCAACCATAGACCACAGTTCACACCATAGACCACACTCTCTCGCTCAATGGTCTCATCCAAGTCACCTGGTGAGGAGACATTGGGTTTTAGCATCAAGAATTCAAGGGAGTGACCGGGCCTGGAGCTAGAGATGTGATATTTATGTCATAGAACTGCATGAGAAAAGCTGAGGGCACAAGAGAGAGAAGAAACATGGAGAGGAATTCTAAGAATGAGCTCTGGGGCATTCCTACAGTTAGAGTAAAGAAACGAAAGATGGATCCAGCAAAGAGACTAAGGAGAGGCAGCCAGTAGAAAAGCAGAAGTACTGATGTCCCAGAAAACAAGTGAAGAAAATGCTTCAAAGAGGAAGTCATGACTTGTGTAAAATGCTGCTGAGAGATAAAGAATGCTGAGGAATGAGAATTCATCCATATGGAGCACGTTGGAAATCTTGATAAGAAGAGTTTCCGCAGAATGGAGGGGACAGAATCTAATTTGAGTGAGCCCAAGACAGAGTGGAAAATGAACAGGTTGAGACAGTAGCAATGCAGCCAATCCTTTTGAGAAGTTTATTCAAAGAATATATCCCAGAAGAACAAACATATTATGCAGCATGCCAAAAACTAGGTGTGTTTCTTATGACTTTGAAAGAAAACAAGATTGCTCTACATGCAGATGATATCTGACTGTGGAAGATGTGTTAATAGAGATGCCAGGGGGGGCAACTGTGGAGCAAGAGTTACTCAAGACTTTGTCTTTAGCCTCCTATTCTTTCCACCACTTCTGCTCCTTTGGGAAATCTCCATAATCCAAATCTCTCTCATCTCCTCTCTCTCTCTCTTTCTCTCTCTCTCTCTCATCCCATCTTAGCCCGCTGATTCCATGATTACAGATCTCCTCATCACCCATACTCCTTCTATATGAACGACCAGCCAGAAGCCAATAAACTATTTCAGGTCAGGAGCTTTTGTCCTCTGCCTCCCCCAGCCTCCAACCATTCCCAAAAGGGCTCCAGGCAAAACTGCTCTTCCCCACAAGAAGTCCAAACAAGACTGAGTTTGAGCAAAATTGGTTGACAACTCATCCCGCTTGTCCTAGCCTGTTGTTTGAGTCTCCACTAAGTGTGGGAAGATTACTGCTCTCCAAAAGGCTGTCACTGAAATTTGATGTATGGTAACAAGCAGCAAGGACTCCTGATCTGGAGGCCAAGCCAGAGGGGAGTGAGAGTGAAAGGTGTAGGAAGAATGTCATGGCAGTCATTTTATGGATGCTACCCCGTCCTTTCCAGGCCTAACTAGGTCCATGTAGGTGAAGGAAGCATCGGAAAATGGCCATGACAGGCCCATGCTAGCACAAGTTCCCATGAAAAATGAAAGATAAACTTTGGTATATGTGTTTTAGCCGTTGGGCTAAATTGTTGTAGATTCACTGACATTTCTCTCAGGCTCAGAACCCTAAGACACTATTTTTCTAATGAGTACCCACCTAGATTTTCCAGTATTGACCAGATAAGAATAGATCTGAGAAAGGCTGTCCTCCAGGGACAGATAGGGAAAAGGAGGGTGAATCAGCGGGGGGGGCGGGGGGGGCGGCAATCTACAGATACCGCAAATAGCTAGGGACATTTCTGGCCAGAAGGTATACATTCTGACAGAACTAAATGGGTTAAAAACACATCTCATCAAATCAGTGGAACAAATGAGAAACCACAATTGTGAGTCAATAGGTATTGGTTTGCCCCTGTTGTGCTCCAATGAAGTTTCAAAAGATAAATTATATCAGAACAGAAGCACACATCAATAGCAGCCAGTTTTTCTGGAAGGGTCAATCAAGAGTACCACAAATAAATTATAGAGAATTGAGGATGTTTCTACTTAAGCTTTATTGAAATAGAAATCTTAAGTTTTTGCAAATGTAACACAGAGGACCAAGAAATTTGTCCTATCAACTCTTTAAATAGTTCATATTTTAGTTAATTCAATAATAAGAGCGCCAACTGAAGCAGAGCCTAGGATTGTGAACTGGCCCTATGCTTCATAAACCTTTTGCATTGAAAAACAGGCTAGAACCTGAATACTTAGTCCCAAAATACTAAACTATTTTAAATAATCCTGGATCATTTAAACTATTCTGTATCTAAGAAAAAAATTAGTTGAATTAGGTTTTATTATGTATCTGCTATATTAACAAACTCTCTCTAAACCAGTGAAGGGATTGTAGTGCTAGTAGGAAGAATAAAATCACTCAGGTCCAAAGCTAGCAAATTTTACAAAAAAAGAGTTCTATTCCATTGAGAAACTGCAAATGGAAAGAGTTCCTATGATGGGCACTGGACTGATCAACAAGGAGAGAAAGACCAGAAACTGCAGGAACAAGGAACAGTGATAGCCTCAGCCAGTTCAAGGGCCAGGAGGGGAATCCCTTGCCTATCACTTTCCTTTTTACAGAGCTTTCATGTTCCAGCTGAAATATATTGGCTTTGCAATGACCCCAGCTCCTCTTGAAACTTCCACAAGATCATGTTGAGATATGTTGGTACCTCAAAGTATTCCCATTATATTGAGAAAATGATAAGACCAAAGCTGCTAAGACAAGCTTCCGAGAACAACTGCAAAATGAAATAGGAGGGGTTGGATGTGGCTCAACTGGTTGGGCGTCCGTCTCCCATATGGAGGGACCCGGGTTCGATACCCAGGACCTCCCGGTAAAAAAAAAAAAAAAAAAAATGAAATAGGAAATATGTTTCAAATAAGTTATGCGGCCAAAGGTCAGCAGACTGGGCTTCACAGTACTCTACTGTGATAAACACATGCTAGAATGCTAACCCATACCAAAAACATACATTAAAAAAAAAAAAAAAAAAGAGGTCAGTGAGATACATAATCTCAAATCACTCCATAAACATCTCCTCTTCTAGGAAAACAGGAAGAGTAAGTATGGAAAGACAAAAGAAATAATCAGACAAGAAGATATGCTTTAGAAATCTTGAACACGTGGGTTATTAAAAAGACATTCTCTAGAGGGAAAAAAAATAAGCATTTCTATATGCTAACTGAGCAGTTCTTGAGAAAGCAGCTTCTCATTTCCAATGATGTTGAAACACATCTTCCAAGAAGCCTTCTCTGACTAATGGGAAGAGAGTTGTAGCAAATCCCTTCTAAACTTGGTAAAAATACATCTTACAGATTTTCTAAGCCTTCCTCAATTCTGGGTGCTTTGTGTTTCTGTGTTTTCTTGCTCATCTCCACCATTAGCATCTTACCAGGATGTGAATACACTCCTATACCGGGAATATTTCTCTGTCTTTTCCCTTCCATATAAAATGAATTTGTCCTATGTTCTATGTTCTATTTTCCTAGTCCCTGTCCTCAACCAAAGCCATCACAAATTAGTCATATAAAGGAAAGTTTAAATTCTTCTGCCATGCTTCATGTATGACAAATCCATGAAACTTGTGTGGACACTCCCAAGCTAGAAATTTGTGTTCTTGTCTTGCCACCCTATCCCCAGGAGTCACCTGAGAGAATCAAGATAAAATTATACTAATTTATTGGGGGTTAAGGGTATTTAATTTATTCTATATACGGCTAAATTGTTTGAATTTTTTAGAATAAATATGCATTATTTGGGTAATTAAGAAACAATTATCTCAGTCTATGGTTTGTCTTTTCATTCTCTTAACAGTGTCTTTCATAGGGCAGACATTTTTAATTTTAATCAAGTTCAACATCAATTTTTTCTTTCATGGATCATGCTTTTGGTGTTGTATCTAAAATATCATCACCAAACCTAAGGTCCCCTAAATTTTTTCCTACATCAACTTCTAGAAGTTTTACAGTTTTGCATTTACATTTAGGTCTATAATCCTTTTTGAGTTATCTTTTGTGCAAGGTGTAAGGCCAGTGTCTAGATTCTTTCTCTCTTTTTTTGCATGTAGATGTCTAGGTATTCCAGCACCACTTGTTGAAAATACTTTCCTTTCTCCATTAAACTACCTTTGCTTCCTCGTCAAAGATCAGTTGATTATATTTGTGTGGGTCTATTTCTGGGCTGTCTATTCTGTTCCATTAATCTATTTATCTATTCTTTGTCTTTAGCTTTATAATAAGTCTTGAAGTGAGGTAATGTCAGTCCTGTGACTTTATTCTTCTTCAGTATTGTGTTAGCTATTCTGTCTTTTGCCTATCCATATAAACTTTAGAATCAGTTTGTTGATATATACAAGATAACTTTTTGGGATTTTGATTGGAATTTCATTGAAACCATAGATCAAGCTTGGAAGAATTGACATCTTAATAATATTGAATCTTCCTATCCACTTACACAGTATATTTCTTCATTTATTTAGGTCTTCTTTGACTTTGACTTTGACTCTTTCATCAGAGTTTTGTCATTTTCCTCATATAGAACCTGCACAATTTTGTTAGATTTAACCTGAGTTCAAAAGTTTTTGGTTTCAATGTAAAAGGTGTGTTTTCTATTTCAAATTCCAATTGTTCCTTGCTGGTATATCAGAAAGAAACTGACTTTTGCTTATTAACCTTGTGTAGTGCAACCTTTCTATAATCACTTAGTTCCAAGAGGGTTTTTGTTGATTCTTTGAAGTTTTCAACATAAATAATTACATCATCTGTGAGCAAAGGCAATTTTATTTCTTCCTTCCCAATCTGTATTCCTTATACTTCCTTTTCTTGTCTTATTGCATTAGCAAGGACATCCAATATGATATTGAATAGGAGTAATGAGAGTGGACATCCTTATTTTCTTCCCAATCTTAAGGAAAAAGCTTCTATGTTTTTTACCAGTAAGTATGATGTTGGCTGTAAGATTTTTGTAGATATTCTTTATCAAGTTCCAGGAGTTCCCTTCTATTCTTAGTTTTCTGAGAGTTTTATCATAATGGTTGTTGGATTTTGTCAAATGCTTTTTGTGCATCTACTGATATAATCATATGATTTTTCTTCTTTAGCCTTTTGATAAGATGTATTACATTAATTGATTTTCTAATGTTGAACCAGCTTTGCATACCTGCTATAAATCCCATTTGGTCTTGGTGTATAACTGTTTTTATACATCATTGGACTTGATTTGCTAATATTTTGTTGAGGATTTTTGCATCTATATTCATGAATGACAGCAGTCTACAATTTTCTTTCCTAGTAATGTATTTTTCTGGTTTGGTTATGAGAGCAATGCAGGCCTCATAGAATGAGTTATGAAGTATTCCCTCTGATTCTATTTTCTGGAACAGATTGTAGTGAATTGGTATCATTTCTTCACAATCCATGAAAGAAAAAAAATGGATAAATAGATTTCATTAAAAATTTAAACTTCTGCTATGGAAAAGATACTGTTAAGAGAATGAAAAAGCAAGTCACAGACTAAGAGAAAGTACTTGCAAAACACATATCTGACAAATAGCTTTTAACCAAAATGTACAAAGAACTCTTAAAACTCAACAATAAGAAAAACAACACAATTTTTAAAATGATCAAAAGATCCAAACAGATACTCCATCAAAGAAGATATACAAAGGGAAAAGAAGCAGATGAAAAGACAGTCAGCATCCTTTCATTAGGGAATTGCAAATTTAAAAAACAAGCAGTTACCACTACACACCTATTAAAATGACTAAAATCCAAAACACTGACACCAAATGCTAGCAAGGATGTGGAGCAACAGGAATTCTCATTCCTTGCTGGTAGGAATGAAAAATGGTACAGCCACTTTGGAAGACAGTTTGGCAGACTTTTACAAAGTTAAACATAGACATCATACAACCCAGCAATCACGCTTCTAGGTACTTACCCAAGTTAGTTGAAAACTGATGCACACAAAAGTCTGCACACAAATGTTTATGGCAGCTTTTTTTATAATTGTAAAATATTGGAAACAACAAATATGTCCTTCAATAGGTGAATGAGTAAACAAACTGTAGTACATCTACACAATGAAATATTATTATTTTTTAAAAAGAGCTATCAGGCCACATAAGACATGGAGGAACTTTAAATGCATATTATGAAGTGAAAGAAGTCAGTCGAAAAGGCTATATACCATGTGATGCCAGCTATATGACATTGTGGACAAAATAAAAAGGGCAGTGGTTGTCCAGGGTTCAGGGGAGTGGGGTAAGATGAAAAGGTGGAGCACGGGGCATTTTAGGGCAGCAAAACTATTCTCTATGATACTATAATGCTGGATACATGACATTATGCATTTATCAAAACCCATAGAACTATACAACACAGAGTAAATCCTAATGTAAACTATGGACTTTAGCTAATAATAATGTATCAATATCAGTTCAATTGTAATAAATGTGCCACACTAATGTGAGATGTTAATAATAGGGGAAACTTTTTGTTCTCAACTTGTTTAATGTGTAAAAGGGTAATAAAAATGGTAGTCAGAATTTAGGTTTTCAATACATTCTTGGAATGTTGGCCATACGGAGAGCAATACTGTTTTTTGTTTTTTGTGTGTTTTTTTGCACTGACCAATTTGTTCATTCATTCGTCTATTTTTTTTTAAGATACTTAGATTACATAAATGTTACACAAAAAATATAGGGATTCCCATATGCCCCATTCCCCACACCTCCTACACCCTCCCACATAAACGTCCTTCATTAATGTGGCACAGTCATTGCAATTGATAAACGCATCCTGGGGCTTTGTCATTAAGCATGGTCTACACTCTGTCCCACACAGTTTTGCCTGTTATGTGATGATATAAAATGACCCATATCTGTCATTGCAATGTCACTCAGGATGATTCCCAAGTCCTGAAAAAGCCCCTGTATTACAACTGTTTTTCCCCAGAAAGAAACATTTTGAAAAGCTGAAGAATTAACTCACATTTTGACTCCAAGTTATAGTTGGTTTAAATTGAAAAAAGCCTGCTTCCAGGATTATTTTGGCTAATTTATCATGAGAATTAAATAAAAAGATATAAAGTTTCTGAACTTGCAGCAGGGGTAGGGACTAATGTGACAATAACAGCTGGAGCTGAAGGGGTAAGTATGGAAACCCTGTGAACTTTAGGCTCAACTTCCTGTAAAAGTAAAACTGCTCTAAAAAATAAAGTCTATTACTTAAGAAAGCACTCAAGTATTATCAGCAGGGGGATTCAATTGTGTGTAAAATATTCATATTAATATTTTTTTCTGGTAAGTCATAGCAAAAGTGAGGTAACTATGAGGTGCCATAATTGGGGTAGAAAGTCCCATTATATTTGTCAACAAAGGACTAATTATGTTTTATCTTAATGCAACAACAAGTGATTTATAAATGCTCTATAAATGTCCCATGCCCTTTCCTGTGGCACTGTATTAATCCCTACATCAAATACCAAACTCTTAAACTCTGAATAATGTAAAATATCAGACTGTTTGTAATGTAAACTGTTCCCCATATAAGGTGATCTAAAAGTCAAAAATCAGTCCTACTCCCTAAATCTCTTCCCTACCGGCCTAACTCAGTTACTGAAATTCCTAACAAAGCCATTCTTTGGGTTAAGTTGTTGTGAGGTCTCCTATGGGAAGCCTCTTTTAAATGCACATAGTGGTTTTCTTAGAGGAGTACTCAATTAACCTGTTGGCATCAACAGTTTTACCTGCTTAAACAATTAGAAGGTAAGGCCAGAAAAATCAGACTAGGATAGAAAGAAAGAGAAGAAGGAGATAAAATCTAGAACAGGATCTTTGTGTGGAATTAATGAATAAATTAGAAGCTAAATTCCATAAATTAAGAATCTATCTCAGAACTAAATTCAGCCTTTGTTAAGGGACATGTTCCAGGGCTCCCCAGCAGTTAAACTTCAGTAGACCTTGAACACTGTGGAACTGTACTCAATTTAATAGGCCATGACCAGCATTTGTTAGACTGAAATGGAATAGAACAGACAGGATGATAATATGTCAGAGTACACCTTAGGTAGCATTTTAGTTGTTAAAGGTTGCCAATGCAATATACCAGAAATGGGTTGGCTTTTACAATAGGAATTTATTAGGTTAAAAAGTTACAGTTCTGAGGCTATGAAAATGTCCAAATCAAGGTATCATCAGATGCTGTCTCACCAAAGGTTGGCTGCTGGCGATCATGGATTGCCACCACATGGCAAGGCACAATGGTGACTCTGCTGGTCTCTGCCTTCTCCTCCAGGCTCACTTATTCCCTGAGTTCAGCTGTGGGGTGATCAGGCATATGGCTTGTCTCTCCCTTCTCTTCTGGACCTTGTCTCTTTCACCCTGTCTGGGTACCTCTTTCTGTGCATCTGTGCTATGCTGATTCCAACCTCCAGCCTCCAGGACCTCTCTCTCAGCCTCTCTGGGTGATTCTGTCTTGGCAGCTTTTTTCTGTCTAAAGCTTTTATTCCTCCATTTATAGAGAACTCAAGTAAGAGAATTAAGACCCATGCTGGACTATACCCTACTAAAGTAATCCAATCAAAGGCCCTTAACAGAAGTAATTTAATCAAGCATTCCATTTACAATAGGTTTACATGCACAGGAATGGATTAGCTCCAAGGACATGATCTTTTCTGAGATCCACAAAAAGCTTCAGACTGTCATAGGTAATCAGGGTAAGAATTCTTTCATGAAACTTTTGTTAATATATAAAATGTATTTCTTACTATGGGTCATAATTTTTTTAAAAAATAAAAAACTGTTATATGGAATCCCTGGTGATGTCAAGAATCATTGGATATCCTGGGGAGAGAGAAAAATGGCATGAGAGAAAGAGCATGAGCTCTGGATCAGACTTGAAAGTCAGCATTTCATGGTGATGAAGAGTGTGGCTTGAGTGTGAGCTCAACTCTGTTACTTACTAACTCTGTGACTCGAGAAAATTACCTAAATTCTCTGTTCCTCAATTTTCTCATCTGTAAAATGAGGACGAGATTTCCCCTCAGAGCATTTGAAACTCTTTCCTCTGTGCTTCTATAATAAAATGGAAGTAATACCTCACAAGAGGTTATGAGACCCAGAGAAGACTATATGTGTGTGTGTGTGTGTGTGTATGTATGTATATATATGTATATATAGAGACACACACATAGCCTAGCACAAACTTGTTTTTGGAGGGCTATTTGATAAGACCCATGAAATTTTTTAAAAGTTTTAAAATGTTCATTCCATAACCAGGGACCTAGCCTATGAATGTAGTCACATAAGTATGTTTCTTACAATATTGTTTGGAATAGAAAAAACACTGGAAACATCCTATATATCCATCAATAGAAGACTGGTCAAAAACTAAAGACACATTTACACAATGAAATACACACCTGTTCAAAGGAATAAAACACATCTATGAATACTGAGATGCTCCAGTATTCATACAGGTTACATGGAAAAAGCACAGTACAGAACGTTGAGTGGCCCGAGCTGAGGGCACGAAGAGCTCAGGGTGGCGAGGACTACGGCGTTGATATTGGTTATAACGACGGCCTCAGCAGGCAGGGAAGATGAAAGACCAGATAGAGCCGGGAAAAGTGACACCACACAATATTAAACAGTTGAAGAGATTAAACCTGGTCATCTTTCCAGCCAGCTACAATGACAAGCTCTACAAGAATGTGCTGGAGGTTGGCGAGCTAGGAAAACTTGCCTATTTCCATGATATTGCAGTAGGTGTGGTATACCATAGGGTGGATCATGCACAGAATCAGAAGAGACTTTACAACATGACACCAGGATGTCTGGCACCTTACTGTAGGAACTAAAATGTTAAATCATGTCTTAAACATCTGTGAAGAAGATGGCACTTTTGACATCTATCTTCATGTCCAAATCAGCAATGAGTCGGCAATTGACTTCTACAGGAAGTTTGGCTTTGAGATTATTGAGACAAAGAACTATTATAAGAGGATAGAGCCCGCAGATGCTCATGTGCTGAAGAAAAACCTCAAAGTTCCTTCTGGCCAGAATACAGATGTGGAAAAAACAGACAACCGAACAAATTACAAATGAACTTTCTTGCACTTCTTTATCGCCAAATAAGAGAGGCCCATTGATTTTTCCCTTCGTTTCTTTTAAAGCCCCCTCCCTGCCTTGTTTCTCTTTCTTTCTTCTATCTTTCCTTCCTTTTCCTCTATAAGCTTTAATACTTTCAGGACTTTAAACATTAATCATGTTAGGATTGTTTTAGTTTCTGACTTTCTTGAGGTGGTTTCATTAAAGGAAGGAGAAGGTATAGGTACGTTTAGTTTCACAGTTAAGATATATGGTCCCAAAATTGAGGTGTCAATTTCAAATTTTTTAGCTAATTTTTTTTAATGTCCTGCTTTCACATTGAAGGGCAGAGCCTACAAAATATTGTATATTTCAAAAGACAAAAAGAAGCAACAGCAATATCTTGTTCTCTAATTCATAGATAAGTTTAGTGTGTTGAGGTACTTTGAGTTTTTAAAGACTATTTGTGGGATACTAATCCCTAAACATTGCCTTCACTCCACCTTTAGTCCTTCTTAGCAGTATCTCAGGAGTTGGACCATTATTCTTGTAAGAAATATTTATGCTTATCTTTTTTTTTAAAGCAATTATTTCCTCTCTTCCTTGCTGGTGGTTCTGGGGAGATGGGGCAGGTTGGTTAGGTAGTGTTAATACTTTGATCTCGGTATTTCAGTTAAACTCCCTTTTGCTAATGAGTGGGCTGGTTGTTAGCAGGTTTATTTTTCCTGCTGATTGTTACTAGTAGCATTAACTTTGAGTGTGGGCTGGTGAAATTATTTTAATATCCTACCTTTAGATATGGCCTTTAACTGACCTAAAGAGATTTGTTCTGATTTACTTTTTTCCCTCTTGTCCTTTTTCTTCAATAAACCCAACAGTAGTTTTAGTCAACATTGTTAAAAATGGACTTTGTGTCCTTATAGTTCAGGATTCCTAATTAAACCTGAAGCAGGCATTTTCTCTTAGACATATTAAAAAGAACTTTAAAAGAAATTTGGATGAACTAGTGGCACATGCAAAAAAAAAAAAAATGCATTTAATGTCAGCTAATGCAGGCTGCTAAACCTGTGGCCACTTAGTGTTTGATTATATAGGAAAGAATATCTAGGCAGTATTTTTGAGAACATAGCTGTGCTATTGCTTATCTGTTGGCAAACATCCTAGATTTGATTATGCTCTATGACTACAATGTTGAGTTTAAGGATTTGGGGAATAGTGGAATTGTTAAAATTCTGCTTCTATTCTTGGAAAAGTAGAAGTCTGGAAGTGTTAATAATGCACATGTCACTGTGTCCTCCTCTATAGACAGAACTGATTTATGCCAGAAAATTTTCTGGCACATAGGCAAGTGGCTTTAAAGAATTGATCAATTTTTGTAAGATGGGGAACATCTGAGAGTTTCTTGTTTTCCTCCTATATTCCCATCTTCAATATTTATAAATTTTTAGATTGTCAATACTAATGGCCCATTACAATGTCTCACTAGCTTTTTAAAACAGTGCTCAGGGTTTGAGTTTTCTGTTTGACTTTAAAAGGAATGTTGATTCATGTCCATCCTCATATGTAAAATTCTGGTATGAAAGTCTCATCTCTCCAGATACACTATTTACAAAATGTTTATGCACATTTTATAATCCTAAATTCTTATTTGAGAATGTGAACATATAATAGACTTAAACAGTCTAGTAGACTGAGTGCCAAGAATAAAAAAGAAAGGAAGGCAGTTGATGAATGAATATATAGGTATCTAATCTTAATATAATAAAAATCTACAAAGACCACAGTTTCTTGAGCATCAGTTTCTTAAGCAGTCCAAATTTAAGCTTAGAAGAAATGTTTCACATTAAGCACCTTTAACCTTCATGGATAAGCTTCAACTTGCTCTTGCCAAGAGAAGAGTGCTTGAGTTACAGAAGGCATTACTTTGAAGAATTCACTCTTTTTGTCAACTTCCAGATATTAAAATAGATTTTGATAGGCAAATGAGTTTTCTGAGATGACACTGCCTGTACTTCTTTTTTTTTTTTTTTTTTTAATTATTTTATTTTATTTTATTTTTA
This sequence comes from Tolypeutes matacus, assembly GCA_026826555.1. Classification (NCBI taxonomy): domain Eukaryota; kingdom Metazoa; phylum Chordata; class Mammalia; order Cingulata; family Chlamyphoridae; genus Tolypeutes; species Tolypeutes matacus. The sequence goes on along the minus strand of JAKSZT010054470.1, from coordinate 1,514,105 downwards.
TTTTTTTTATTTTTTTATTTTTTTTTACCGGGAGGTCCCGGGGATCGAACCCGGGTCCCTCCATATGGGAGACGGACGCCCAACCAGTTGAGCCACATCCGACCCCTGCCTGTACTTCTATAACCATTTTGCCTGGACTATCTAATCAGTCCTATGAATGTATCCCTAAATGTGGTTATTGAAAATAGAATAGCTGCCTCATTATGATTAAGTACGTGTTATTTAAAGAGGGGGAAAAAATTAAATTTTGAATTGAGTGTGTAAGCTCCCTGTCACAATTTCTTTTTCTACACTAGTCAATGATTTAACCTAAATTGTAAATGTTTGTAAACGGTTCCTTGTCCTGCATCAAACTTGTGTTAAATAATTCCACCTACTTACAGAGGAGGAGAATGTGGGGGAGGTAGAAGCTGGGCACTCATTCATATGCCTGTGAATCAGTAAAGACTTAGTGAGTGTCCCATATTGAGTTGGTAGTTTTGATATGTATAATAAAAATTATCTTGAAGGTAAAACAATAATTCTATTAACTGGAAGATCACAGAATGTGTCCATGATATTTTTTAGGACAGATAGTTGTTACTGTGGTGTGAATAGGTAAAAATTATACTGTATGGTAATTGTATTTAGGTTCTAAAGAAAGAATCTGCAGATAAATCTATGCAATATGTATTTTATCCAGATTAGTTTTCATCTGGGTAAGGAAGTTCTGAAATACCCGCAAAGCAGTTTACTTACCATTTGAAAGTCCTCCAAAAATAGAACTATTGGTAAAGCATTATGTGTAGTGGTGGAAAAGAAAAGCGCCCTCAGTTTTTTGGAGGGAATAACGAAAAATACTTGAATGGCTAAGTTTTATTTGGCACAGTTAAGATTAAATTTGTCAATTTTAACATTGCTGTTACATCTGAAATAAAATTAAGTGATGTTCTGGGAGAGAAAAAGAAAAGCACAGTACAAAATAGTGGGTAATGTATGATCTAATTTCTGCATGTTAAAAAAAAACTGCATAATTACATAATACATATAAATTATTGTATAAATTTAAATTTCTGGTGCACAAGAAAAACACCAATATCGTTATCTCTGGGAAGTAAGACTTGGGAACAAGATTGTGAGATAGAGCAAAAACTACACTTTTCATGTTATATCGTCTATACTATTTTTACATACAAATTTGTAGTGTTGTATTACAAAATGCTAATATTATAATAAAGTGACTATCATGATTACCAACACATAGCAGACCCTTATGAATGTAGCTGTTTTCATTATCCTATTTATACAAAGGTATTCCAGTAGAAGGGATCTCCCTAGTCTCATTGAATAATAGGGCCTTGATTCAATTAAGATGGGGGAACTTCTGGGAATAAAATGAGCCAGCAATCTCATTTTGCAGGGAATATCTTATGCTGAAGCGAACGAACCCTTCAAGAGAATGACACAGAAGCATCAATTCCAAATATGGGATTAATTTACCCATTTTTTTTCCCGTGTTGCTATTAACAATAACGGTACTCTATACAATTTGTTGAGTACCCATAATAAATTAGATCCAATGTTGGTACTTGCCACACATTATTATTATTTCTATTGCTGATGCACACTGCAAAGTATTACTTTTCCCATTTCATGGATTAGGAAACTTGATTTCAATAAAGTTTGATGATCCAAGGTCACATAGCTCCTGAAAAACAAAGTCACGATTTCAACAAGAGCTGTCTAAAACCAAAGCCCATGCTGCCTCTACACTGAGCTCTTGGTACTTGAGGCCAAGAGTTATTATAGAGTTAGCTGATTTGTGAGGAAATTCCCTATTCCCTGCCATATGCTTGTCATCTAGAGCCAGTGGCAGAAATAAGGTCAGTCCAGTCACTTCCTCACCAATCCAGTCTATTTCCTGCATGCACCTTAGCCACAAGTCACTGGTCCAGTCCCTCCCTCTCCAGTTACTCTAGTCTAATTTTAGCTCTTAGAAGCCTCACTAAATCCAAAGATAATAACATTCTGTTGAGTTCAAACAAAATATTTTTTTTAAAACAGGGATAATTGCACTGCAAGGTGTTTTATAAATATTAAAAAAGATAACACTTTAAGCTCATACAGTGGGTGTTCTTCCTTCTCAAAGAAGGAAGCACTGTTTGGTATTTTGATGTAATATTAAGTGTATTTTAGCCTGTGGAAGCAAAGGTGTCTTAAGGTAAAGTGATTCCAATCCTTGCCTAACAGCACAGAAGGGTCTGACTCTCGTAATGTGGGGTGGAACCTCTTGAAGAAGATGAGACTAGAGCAGAAAGTAAAGTAAGAACAAAGGCTTGGGGACTGGTGGAAATCCTTCCATCCATGAGCCACACTGCTCACAAGACAACTTGTTTTGATAAGATGTTCTCTAGGCCATATAATTGGCTGTTTTAAAATGTGGCTTCCAACAATTATGATAGTTTGGTATATGATGTAAGGGAAAGCTGAAATCTCAGAGAGCTAGTGTTGACCTCACACTGAATAAAAGACTAAGGTGATGGTAACTACTTACACATGAGTTTGCTGACAACCACCCTCTACCACCTAAGGAGGTGCTCCAGACAACCAAATAATAGTCCCCTGGTTTTATATGGAATTGTGGCTAATAGCATTTATTGTTTTATTTTTTTTTTTTTTTTTTAGTGTTTTTTTTTTTGTTTTTTTTTTTTTTTTTTTTTTGGAAATTTATTTTTATTTTTTTATATATATATACATATATTTTAAGAGGTGCTTAGATTACCCAAAATTTTTTATTTGCATGAAAACATGGGTTTCTCATAGGCACAGCTTTGAAACTGACTATAGTGAAATACATGGGGGGCTTCAGTGCTTGCTAGAGGTAAAAGATGCACAAATGAAACCCAAACTAAAGGCAATTCCATGCAGAAATGTGGCCATGTATAACATTCAACTGGCCAGCTCTCAGAGCCAGTAAGAAAAAAAGGGACAAAATTCAACCTGCAAATCTTTTGACAGATGGATGGGCCTAAAGAAAAAATACTAAGAAAAAAAAAAAAAAAACTCTGAACCAGCCTTCTTGAAGCTAAATGCCCTGAACAACAACAGCAATAAAAAAATCTAGGCACCTTTACTACCAAACTTTGCTTCTCTTTTGGTTTAAGGAGGATACTTGATAGATTTTCTGGTAGTTTCTCTTATGTTCTTATTCCTCCCTTAGCCAAGGAACTCATGTCCTATGAGGACCCATTACACACTGTGGAATCCCCAAGGCTCTGCAGAAATCCTAATACGTCAGAGGTGGTAAGTGCTCATCATATACTCATGTGTTCCCCTATATTTTACAGCCTCTGTTGCAGTTACATGTTGCAGTTATATGTTGAGGTCATATAATTAATTCTGGCCAATAGATTCTGAGTGGAAATGACATGTGTCGCTTCCAGGCCAAGGCAGTTCAGAGTCAGTACACACCTGCCATCTCTCTTTTCCCATGCTACAACAACTGTTTCAGATACCATAGCTGCACGATGGAATGGTGCTTATTTCCCATTCCTAGGTTAAGGTTGAATGCAGACTTGATCCTACATGCCAAATTATGGCAGACCGTGCAGCAGCAATTGACCATGGAGGCAACAGGACAGTTCAAGGAGCCTCTTACTGAACTCTTTCTATATTCCTTGCCCTGGGCCAGGTGGTGTGGAGAGAAAGAAGGAAAAGCAGGCTGTTTCGGCTCTCACCACGCTCAGGGTGTTGTTCCCAGTAAGCTTCTAGGTCCCTGCCTCTCATAACCAAGTTGCTACGAATGCTTCGGGGCTGGGTTGCTTGAGGAATCTACATCAAGGTTTTATACAAACATAAAGATGAGGATCACATAAACAAGGGAATAAGAAATGAAGACTTAATTGATACTATGGGTTTCAGCTCAGATTAGAGCATTAGAATTAATAATTCAGTTTATAGTAAACTTTCCCCACCACACTCCTGCCAAAGTGCTTGGAAGGCTGTGAGGGTAATTAAAGATAATCACAACAGTAAAGAAAAGGATGCTAATTAAAACCCTAAGCTTGAACCCTGGTGATGGTTAGATTAATAGACATTTTAGCCAATGGTACATTCCAATATCTTATTCCAAAAGACAATGGAGCCTTCATTTCCCATTCATCTTCTTTTTACTAACGGGAGAATCAAGGGAAGTTATCTGCATGGGCAACATGGAAAACAAACTAGGCTGACACCATATGGATCGCTGAGTAGATTTGTGGGCCTAGGCTCCCTCTCAGTCCTCAGGCTCTTGCCCTTTGTCTCTTTCCCGTACCATTACCAGATGTCACTTTCCAGTTCTTGGAAGATGAAAAGTTTTTATTTTGTTTTTGTTTTTGCCTCATTTGCTTCTGTAACATCTACATGTTGCCTTTGGGTAGCTGAGAAAACCAGGAGCACTGGCTGATTCTCTTGTGACATCCTCTCCCAGTAACTGCCTTTGTGGGGGAAAGAGAGAAAAAGAGAAAGATTTACTTTGTAGATCCTTCCCCTCCCAGACTCAGCAAAATTCTAATTATCAAAGCTGGATATAGCAACTTATCAAAGCTATGAACCGATTGATTTATATTAAGCCACTTTCACTCCTAGTGGAACCTTCCTTTACTGAGTTAAAATAACTTCTTTTAAACTGCCAATTGATTCCTTCAGCCACCATACCAAGCATTTCAACTGCTTCTTCTGAATGTCTCAGGAGGACAGTAGGAAAAAAATCTGGTTAAAGATATATTAATAAAATATAGAACAAGAACAAGAATGTTGAGCATTTGCTACGCTAAGGGTCAAACACAGCTTTATTTGTATTACATGAATATGCTCATTTAATTAATTCGCAACAACTTATGAAGTCTAAATATAGGTGTGACATTTTTCCAAATCTGGCCACTTAATAAAAGTCATCATTATATGACCCTACCACTAAAACATTATATTTTTTATAAAAGTCTTTCTCTAAGAAGTTTCACTTCTTCAGTCTTCTTTACCAAGCTCCATAATAACTATGATCCTTACAAAGAACATAAAGGCATTTCTCCATTTACTTTATTCTAAAATATGTCAAAAGGAATAAACATATACCATAGCATAAAGGGAGCTAATTTTTTTGAAGGTTTCCTCCATATAATCAGAAGTTATTTTCATCCACTGTTCTTAAGTGAAGTATGTTGAAATAGACCAGAAAGAACATGGAACTGGGAATGGGAACATCTGCATGCTGACCTGGGCTCTGTGCCTTAACCAGCTGCATCACATGAGGAAGTCGCTTCACCTCTCTGGGACCCACTTTCTTATCTATAAAATGAGGGTCCCATTTCTATGTCATCAGTTTTTGCAGAAAAAAGCTATTTAAGACACATGCTATTGATCATCCATTTAAAAATACTTGTCATTTTTCTTATACCTCCTTTTTCCATCCTCCAATAATCAATGATCAGTAGTTACTTGCTATATGTCACACCCTGTTAAGTGGTAGGATACAATAAATATAACACTGCCACTGTCTTCTAGGAGACCATATACAGGTGGGGAAACAGTCATATGAACAAGTAACTCTAATACAATGTTTTCTTTGCTACAATAGGAGTGAGGATCCAAGTACTATGGGTTAAAAAAAAAAAACAGGGGACCTGGAGAGATCAAAAAGTCTTCAGAGAGGATTTGACCTTTAATTAGTGCTTTGAAAAATGAATATTTCATATTTTTACACAATTTCTCTTTCTTTCTACCTATGACTACTTTAATGGATATTTGGTCTTCTGTCATGATACATTAAAAACCAGTGCTCCTAGAAACTTGACCATGGCCCTAAATAAAATTTCCTTCTGAGTATATAGCAGCAACACTGTTACCAAAATAAAAATCATTCTTTATCTCTTTTTCAGTATAAAAGTGGACAAAAAAAAAATTAAACAGAATGGAATATGGAAGCAGCCTTAAGATATAACTAGAGTCAACTGAAGCCATCCAAAAGGGTCACAGTTCCCGCTCTCCTATGCAGAAACTCCAGTTTTAGAAGTCTACAGAAGCCCATGTCTCTATGGCTTCCTCTTGCTTAGATATCCAAACTCCTCCTAAGTTTCAATACCTAGTAGGGATATGAAACTTTATTTTCAACCTATAAGAACCATACTGGCACACATCATGGCATGGTGGCTCAAGATCCCTATCAGCACACCCAGCATGAATACTAATGCACTATTGGCAGGGCTGTAGAATATTACAACCTTTGGGGAAGTCATTGATTCACATGTCTCAAGAACATGAAAAATGTTCATATTCTTTGACACAGCTTCTGGGACATAACCTTATTTACAGAAAAATCTTTAAGCATGCAGATCATCTTCACAGGATTGTTTATGATATAAAAAACAGTACAATCCAAAAGTTCAACAATAAGAGGATGGTTAGCTAAAATTATTGTACCTGTATATGTCAGTGTATTATAGAGTCATTAAGTAGAACTTAACAAAGTATTTGTAAAACGTTGGAAAATGCTTAGTTTAAAATATTAAGAGATTAATTAAAACAATACAAAATTAAATAAACAATAGGAATTTGGATCACAAACATGCTTTTTTAAAAAGTGCATAGATATTGAATTATCCAAGATTTGATGGAATTTATTGGTATGTAGATAGACCCTGAATGCTTAAATTGTACACTTCTAAGTGTGCAATGTAAGAGCTTGTTTATATTTCATATTTTTTATACTTTAAGTAAAAAGTCAAAGAAGTACTATAGAATTTGAAGGAAAAGTGACCAAGAAAAAGATGAATTCAAAAAATAGACTCATGCAACTTGACATACACATTTACGGTATTCCAGTTATTAGGAATTGCTTCCAGCCCCCTCCACCCTCTCAAAAGTTTTCTTTGCAAGTACTTTTGGAACTAAGAAGCTAGTATTTTGGATGAACTAATGCCTGCTAGTGCTTTCTGATTACTTGCATTCTGTTTCTTGCTTTAAAAGAAAAATAAAGACAAGACGGTTGGATCAGTAGGAAAAAAAAAAATAATACTTAGAAAAAGATGGGAAGGAAACACACCAAAATAGTTACAATGGTTGTCTTTGAGTGAAATAAGATGATTGACATTTGTATTATTTTACTTTTTAATATTTTCCATATTTCCTTTAATGAGATTAGGGGAAAAATTTAGGGCATTGCATACAATAACTCAGAACAGCCCTGGATAAGTACGATGTTAGATATTCAAAGATCCACAGACAGCCAGACAGATCAATGACCAACTTGAGCCAATTCAAAATTCAAAAGTAAACTGAAAAGCTGAAGGAGCCACAGTGATATAAAGCAGGAAGTGAGATTCCCAGAACTTGTGAGTAAGAAGACAAATGCAGAGAAAAAATTGCTATTCTGATTTACAGAATAATCTGCATGATAGATGATTTCAGATTGTCTCTGCAAATAAACCTTAATTTAGCCAATGAACTAAATCTATTAATTCAAAAGAGCTTACTGAGCATCGCTATATCCCAGGTACTTATCTAATTTCTTGGGACAGAAAGATAAGTCAAACAGCTCCTGCCTTCAAAAAGCTTAGCATTGTATGACTCAGTGCTTTTACTATATCTGCATTTAATTAATGCAGGTACCCTCCAAAACTTTGCCTAAAGATAAGACATTTTAAAATATCTCATTTGAACTAGTGGAAAAGCAGGAAGACTAAATTCCAAAGAGCTGACTAATGAAAGAGATTAAAATTTGAAGTTAGAAATTCAAGTTGAGATAAAAATTCATTAATTCATGCTGAGATTCCACAGCTGTTAACACCAAAATAGGCTGGAGGAAGAAGGCGGCTTACCAGAAGTGAGTCAGTGGCCAGGAGCATTTGTTGAATACTCACTGCAGGTAGAAGCAGGATAAAAGGCACTGTGAGAGGGTACACAAAGAGAGCATCCATCCTCTTCCACAAGAAGCTTACACACTGATTTGGGAAACAAAATTCATGAAAGAAATAATTAACAAAAAATTTTATAAAATTCACTTGTTCATAATTCCAAATGGAAAAATAATAGGGTAGGGAGGATACCACACAGAACAGGGAGCCCAACTTAGGGGTGTGAATCATAGAAGATTCCCTAGAAAAAGTGTGTTTGAAGCCACATTTTGATTAAAATTAATTGAATATCATTAATAAGGAACATTAACAGAGAAAAGAGAGAGGAATGGTGCTCTGTGGTAATGGAACAAAAAAGTGGCTTTTAGAATAAGGCCAGAAAGTTGAGTTTGGCTTGGCAATTGATTCCAACCCTGATTGTATCTAGGGAACTTTTTAACAACCCAAACCCAGAGATTCTGATTTAGTTCATCTGGGTAGGGTTCAGGCATTGGTATTTTTAAGATAGTGCCGCAAGTGTTTCTGGTATTTAGCTAATGTTGATTTCCTAGCCAAATGGACTATGTGACTGAATAATGGGAGATGAGGTACTTGAAATGAGAAATGAACATTTGTGACTTATTAAAAGACAGTATTAAATGTAATTAAGTTTGCTCATTGGACTGTGAGCTCCTGGGAAGTAGGGCCCATGTTTTTACTCATTTCCGTATGAACACATTGAATTAATATTTTTTGAATGAATGGATGGTTGAATAAATGAATGAATATGATAAGTAGAAGAAATTGCTGTAGCCACTTAAGCAATTGATAGGATGATAATAATGTTTAAGGGAGGTTAATTCAACATTAGAGCAGAAGGGAGGGGGGAAAGTAACAGTTAATATTTACTGAGTGCTTCCTGCGCACCAGGCACTTTATATGCATTGTGGTAATTTCATACAGCCAGACTATCAAGAAGATATTATGATCCAAAATGAGGGAATTGAGGCTTATATACATGAATACCCAAGATCACTCAGCTTAATGAGTTGCCAAGCTGGGAATCAGGCAGTAGTTCTTCTCGGTAGATCCCTAAATGTATATGAACAAACATTGTACAAACCAACATAGTCTCAAACTTTTGGACAAACCTCCATCTTTGGACCTAGTCTAATGATGCAGAAATGGCATGTGATTTAATTAAAATATTTACCTAACTACAGGATTAGAGCTCTTAACAGTAATCAGACAGGTGGGTCAACATCTGGTGTTTCTGGAAAATAATTTCTATTGCCTTGTCTTTTATCACATAGGACTTTATTATAAATGTATTAGAGAAGAAAGCATGTCCCATTGCACTTTGTTTTGGAATCAGAAATATAACTGCATTATAATTTAAGGAAAATTGTTCACTATCCATTGTTTCTCTGTTCACAATTAAGGAAATTTATTCCTTTCATCATTCATTTCAGACCTTGTCTGAAAAAGATATCTCACCATCCTTGTTGCCATGTGTTATCTAAAACAGCAGGATTACATTTGCCAATTGAAACTTTTTAAAAGTAAACAAATTTTTTTTTTTAATGAATAAAAAATGAACAGGATTTCTCACACTCATATGTTAAAGATTTCGATTGACCTTAAAAGGCTGCTCTGAATGACCTATACTGGAGCCACAAGAGAATCAGCCACTCAAACAATAAATCTTTAAAAATAAAATTGAGGACATTTTAGTTAACATCATACTCTATTTTAAAAAAAGAAAAAGAAAAACTTAGCCATCCCAAGATGGAAAATGGAAAACAATCCTATCAGCATTCAGCAATATTGACATGAGTTAAGCACATTAATTGCTTTATGATTCTTTGGGAAATCAGAAATTGGATCTTTTGAGAAGCTCTGTGTTTAGACACAACCAAAGCCAATTTACTTGAACAACAATTTGCAATATATTGCCAACTGGAAACACAGCTGAATTCTTCTGTCCTTAAAATACTTCAACTTTGTAACTTCAACCAGAAAAATCATACAACTTTTACACATTTTCTAGTCTACCTCCTTTTTAATGATCTTGTAATTTTTTTTTTTTTTTTTTTTAAGATTTTATTTATTTATTCATTTATCCCCCCCTTGCTGCCTATGCTCTCTGGGTCAGCTAACCACGCCGGGCGGGCGGGCTTGCCTTCACCAGGAGGCCCTGGGAACCGAACCCAGGGCCTCCCATATGGTAAACGGGAGCCCTACTGATTGAGCCACAGCCGCTTCCCTGATCTTGTAATTTGAAAACCTTGAATTCACTGTTAGAATTTCAGGCAGAGCAAGTACTCTTCCCTGAAATACCCCTTCATTTACTAATTGGGGTTTACTCATATACTTTAATATCAAACTTCTATTGTCCCTCATTCTGACCTATTCCATAAAACTCTCCTTTGACCGACATTACTGACTTTTAATTGACATCAAAGCTGCAATGTTCTCATTTGAAGCTTTGGATTTTGCTGGGACTGTACACAAGTGATAATACACAGTCTCTGAATTTTTCTGCAAGTAAGAAAACAGCACTATCCAGAAATTTTCCTAAGCTATCCTTAGAGCTAGCTTACTTTTTTCTTGTAGGAAAGCCTACCGTCTGGATCTCCAGAACTAACAGGAAGGGCATTTGGGGGGTGGAAAGGTTTTCCTGGCTTATTAGATATAAGATTGGGGCTTCTCCATAGGCCAGCCTAGGAAAACTGCTCAGAAGACTATAAGGGCTTTGGGCAGGTCTCCCAGGAGGACACCCAGAAGTCCTTCCATAATTGTTGCAAATTCCATTTCTCCCCATTTTCTCTTTATGTTTCTCATCATTACACCCTCTGAACCCTCTTCTTCAAAGTGAAGGATAAAAGGGAAGTGAACAATGATAAGATTGTTCAAAGATTACTTAATCAAAGGCAGAACTCAAACCATCAAACAAGTTGCTACAGTAAAACCACCAAACCCTAATTAGACAAAAACACCACCAAGAGAAACAAAGTCCTCTGCCTAAATTTGGTTCGTTGAAAGAAATATTTTTGGAAAGGAGGCCAGAAGGAGATCCCAGGTAAGGGTCCTGGTGGGTACAGGGGTCTGCATAAAGCTTTAATATTATATGTAGAAGCCAAAGCAGAGTTAACTGCCCTCAGCAGCTCATAATACACAAAGGCTTTGTCCAACATCCAGCCCAGATTTTCCCTTTCCCAATCACTTGTACACACATGATGTTCTTCCTCTTCCTTTTTCCTCCTTAAATTACTACTTTTCACAGAGACTGTTTTGGCTCATTTTTTGTATCACTCCAGTAGAGTGTTTTGCAATAAACTCTTATTGAATTAAAAACAAGTCTAATTGGAAGCTGTACTATTAATATAGGCCTTTTAAATGCTAATACATCAATGAGGGACACAATTTACATGACTATAGCTAGTTTTATATAACTGTTTTGTAAGTTTCTGGCAGCAAATTGATTGTTTGGATGCCTTGTCATTTTTCAAGTAAATGTTTTGTATATAGCATTCAAATACTACCCATCAGTAATTTGAGTATTAGTCCTCATTTTATGAGGTGATATTTAAATATCACAGCCTTTCCTTCTTATTATAATACAAAAAAAAAAGGGCGGAATGGGAGGAAGGAGAGATTTAGCAATTATGCCTCTTTTGCTGAACACACACACACAAAGTTACTTAATTTGATTACACAGAAATATTAACATTTTGCATATTCCAAAATTCTAGCTATAGTTCCTATTTCAAGACAGAATGACATAGCAAAAGGCTTCTTTTCCTTTCATTTTCAAACCAAAACTGATTGAGAGAAAGCCGAACACACTTTCCAGAGCATCTTTAGTTAATAACCTTCATGGTTACTAATGTTCACTAAATTCTTTTCTTTCCTCACCAAAAAAAAAAAAAAAAAAGAAAAGTAGAGAAGTAAAGAGTGAAGATACATCCCAATTTCAGAGCAGTAAAAATGTAAAAACTTGCATCTTAGAAACATGACATACAGTAAAAAATGAGCATGATTTTAAAATTTTCTTCTTTGTCTTATATCGATATATTTCAATACAGAAAAACAAACTGATAAAAGCATTCTTAAACTGCATCATACAATTTAGCAACTAATGAATCCTAGTCTTAAAATACACCCCAATGATTTGTAAGTTGATCCTCCCTCCACAAGTAGTTTACAAATTCCTCCTGTTCAAGAACTTTTCATTTGACTCCGCTCATATCTTTACAGCATTGTATTTCAAATTTTCTGTAAGCAAACTTTTTTTTTCTGAATAGTTGGTAAAAATCAAATTTTTCACAATACATACCAGTATTTGTAAAATGATATATAAATATATATGCATATATGTGCATTTCCTTACATAAATGTTATATATATATATTTTAAAAGGTGCTTAGATTACCTAGATATTACACAGAAATTACAGGGATTCCCATGTTCCCCACCTCTCACACCTCCCACAACCTCTCACATAAACATCTTTCATTAGTGTGGCACATCATCCGCAATGGATATACACATCCTGGGGCTTTGCCACTAAGCATAGACCACAGTTCACATCGTAGACCACACTCTCTCCCACACAGTTCTGCATGGTATATGCTAATGTAAAAGGGCCTACATCTGTCGCCGCAACGCCACTCAGGACAACCCCCAAGTCCCGAAAAAGCCCCTGTATTTTAACTGCCCTTCCCCTCCCTGCCCCGAGAGCGTTCAGTGGCCACCAGCTCCACCTCATTGTTATAATTTCTTCCATTGCTTGAATCACAATATGTCTACAACAGAATACCATTAACTCCACTCTAGTCCATAGTTCTTCCCCCAATCCTGAGGGGACAGGGATGGTGATGCCCACTCCACCTCCAAGTGAGAGAGGGCTTATATCCCATGGATATGGTGGATGGGATTATCCTGCTTGCAGCTGCAGGCCCTTTCCATTCCCTGGGATGGCCGTTGCCCATCGTCGTCTCCTCACCAGGTGACTTGGACGAGTCCATTGAGCTGTAGGGTAGGAGTTGCAGCTCCACCAAGATTCCATGCACAGCTGGCACATAGGTAGGCCAGAGGCTCCAGTCTCTGGAAGTATACCTAAAAACTCCAGCATCACATATAGGTTTGAATAGAAGGGACTGATGGACCATGTGCAGGAAGGACTTATTTGAGTCCAACTCTGTCACTCTCAGGAGCACAGATACAATAGTATAGCCCACTGATAAGGCATCAATCTCTGGAGCTATCCCCCCTTATATAGGACCTGGGATTCTCCAGAGCCTTCAGGAGCCCCTCTGTGTGGGGTGATATCCACTTTGGTGTTCTATGAGATCCTACTGAGGTGTGCGTAAGTGTTACCTCTGGGATGACCTCCTGACTCTCTTTGAAGTCTCTTAGCCACATGAACTCATTTCTCTTTACTTTTCCCCCCTTTTATTCAAGGTCTTTTTCCAATCGTGTTGCCAGTTGGCACTTGGTATTAATCCCTCGTTGCCAGGGAGGCTCATCCCCGGGAGTCATGTCCCACATTGGGAGGAAGGTAATGCATTCATATGCTGAGTTTGGCTTAGAGGCCACATTTGAGCAACAAGGAGGCTCTCAGGTGGTAACCCTTAGGCACCCCATAACAGTAGGCTAAGTTTCAATTACAAGAGCAAAGATTCATAAGTGTAAGCAAATTTTTGAGAGTCATGAAATCAACTTAGTGGGTTATGACCAGCCCTTTTTTTTAATAAAATAGAATTGAATAAAAATTATGAGTGTAATATATATTAAGAGTAAGCAATATTTCATGATACTTTTGTTTTTATTAATTACACACGTTTATATACATTTGTACTGGGCATGATATAAAATGTATTTCCTATAGTGGGTCATAATCAAAAATGTTTGGAAAACTGAGTGATTTTTTTCAGACAGAGGCCAATTTTAGATTTTTTCAGTGGCCCAAAATTTTGGTACAATTCTTTAAAGGTTATAATAAAAAATAAAAAATAAAAAACAGAAAAAAAACAGACAAAAAATAAAATAAAAAAAAGATAAAAAAAAAATAAAGAAAAATAAAAAAAAAAAACACAAAAACAAATAAAACAATTCTTTAAAGGTTATTTTCAGGCTGGTATTAATGCTTTCATCTTCTTCTTGTGAAGATTATATTGGGAAGACTCTTGTAATCTCTGGTTCTCTATATGATTTCAACACTAAAACCTAATATAATTCTGTTATTTTACTCTTGGTTTTTAAAGAGAAGAGTCTCAGTTCTTGACTCTCAAATGAGAAAATCAAGTTCTGTAATCTGGGCTGGACCAAGACTTTTGAGTCCTGGAGAGACTAATTACTTAGCACTCTTTCAAACTGAGATTCTGAAAATACTTATCCAACCTTTATTTGAAAGAAAGCCCCTCCCTCGATTTTTCAATCAATATGTCTGGCTCCAATTCTGCATACCCAACCCAGTGACACAAAGACCCTGGAGGTAGCCAGACCAGCCATCCCTTGAAACTAATTCCAGAATCATGCAGTTTCCCTATTACACTACTTGAGGGGCCTCTCCTCTCATGCACATGTTTTATCAAACTATTTCTTCCAGCCAAATTTGCCAGTCTTGCAGGGAAGAGTTCTGGTACATGAAATTTCTTCCATCTCTGTTACATTTCCAGTAATATTCACCTGCCTCAAACTGGCTTCCTCCAGAGCTGCTTAACTAACATACCCCTTATTCTGCCTTAATCCAGCACTGGCTATAATGGGAAAAACCTGCCCTGGAGCCATTCCATTTGAGTGCCTGCCCCGCCCATGCCATTCACTAAGTGACTGTGAGCATATCACTCATCCTCACCGGTTCCATTTTCTTCAACTATAGACAAAATGAGCTGTCTGCCTTTATATGTTTGATTTATTCTTTCTAGCTTTATGATTCTATATCTTTGATGAAACATTTTTGTATCTTCTCCCAGGGAGGTTCTGAGAGGTTATGAAAGGTTAAGAGGGGTGGGAAAATGGACCTCAAGACCATGGCCCACCTTTTACTAAAATCAGTTCTGTTTGTTAAATCTATGTGAGGTTTCACTTGAATAAAGGATAATCAGGCAAAATAATAATTATATATATATATATATATATATTAGGTCATTTATTAATTTCAAATATTTGTTGAGTACACTATATGTGACAGACACGGTTCTAGGTTCCAGGGTTTCCATGGTGAACAAGACGGAGAAAGCCTCTGTCCTGATGGATAATCAAGTGAATAATAATGTAAAAGTACTTTGAAAACTTGAAAGCATTACCCAAGATAATATTTTTATTTACATTAAGTAGATAAGATTTTTTTTGTAAAAAAAAGAACACTTATTATTAAAATATTTCAATCACACTTAGTATATAAGAGAAATATAGCTGAAAACATCTACATAATCTTCTGGAAAAATAAAATATTTTCTAAAGAGAACTGAATTTTTGTAAACTCTTTCTCACTAAATGAGGTATTACAGCATTTCCTTTCAAAAAAGGAAGTGCTGATAATCTGTTAGATTAAAACTCATGGTAACAGAAACAAATAAATAAGAACATACCTATGAATCTGAATCTTAGTAATAGCCATCTCTTTCAAAACACTCTAAACTCTTTAAGGGTAGGAGACCAATATCTACTATGTATCTATCTATTTCTCTGACAGCACCTACAATAGGACTTTATTACATTTATGTTTGATGGATAAATGTGTTAAGTGCTCAACTCTGAGAGATAAGACGCCCCTGCCACCACCACCGTGTCTATATGACTCTGAGTTATCAAGGACAGGACCTGTTTAAGCCTGTTGTGCTGCAGTTATTGGTAGCAACCCCTTTCACTCTCAGAAGTGTCATTTCTTTTAAAGAAACCCATATGCTTGCCTTAATCATAAACTTCAGTCACATTCATCTGCTTTTCAGTTGTTTAAAGAAATTCTCAAACATTCTGGCTCAGGTTCCTGATTTTACTGTACTCTATGAGCAAGAAGAATAAGTGGAGACCCTGGGAACTATGTTTCTGTCCCACCTTCATTCCAGGCCCTATTGAAAAGCACTATCCCATAGGGGTAAAGTATGGCTTCACGAAACTGAGTGAAACCACAAGCGCACCTTGTCCCATGAAGACAACGCCACCAAGAAACTTAACTGAAAGACAAGAGATACCAAGTTTCCACCACAGATAAAGATATGACCTGGAGGGACCCTTTCACCTTGATCCCGGTGATTCTATCAGGCAGATCAGCCCTGCTGCCAGCTACATCCAGGGATGTCAGGAAGATAATTGTTTTGTTTTGTTTTGTTGCTTACATAAATATTATATATATATATATATATATATTTTTTTTTTTAAGGTGCTTAGATTACCTAGATATTACACAGAAATTACAGGGATTCCCATGTTCCCCACCTCTCACACCTCCCACAACATCCCACACAAACATCCTTCATCAGTGTGGCCCATCACCCGCAATGGATATACACATCCTGGGGCCTTGCCACCAAGCATAGACCACAGTTCACATCGTAGACCACACTCTCTCCCACACAGCTCTGCGTGGTATATGCTGATGTAAAACGGTCTACAACTGTCGCCACAACGCCACTCAGGACAACCCCCAAGTCCCGAAAAAGCTCCTGTATTTCAACTGCCCTTCCCCTCCCTGCCCCAAAAGTGTCCAGTGGCCACTGGCTCCACCTCACTGTTATAATTTCTTTGTCAGGAAGATAATTGTATCACATCTATTAATCACTTTTTGAGTTCCATGGAATCAGATGTCATAGAAATTCCTGGCACTGTTAAGAGGAATGTTACAATGACCAGACTCTAGGAGAAGGTCTCACTAGTTATAACTCCAGGAAAATTACCCTAATCTAGACTCCTGCCTCTCCCAAATGTAAGCAATAATAATTCAGTGCACCCATTTGACTCTTACCCATTTGCTTTCTCACAACAACCCTGTGAAAATGGATGGGGAGGCAACATCTCAGGAAATAGCACACTATATTTATATGCGGGAAATGCTGGCATGAAATGGCCAAGTGTTGAACATAGAGAATAACCTTGATGAGAAATAAAACAAAAGCAACCTATTCGTTTCTATTTATACAAATACAGTTCAGATCTAAGGCACTGAGCCATGGACTTCTGATTTCTAATCCTCCTTCTTCTGTTCTGGGTCTGGCAGTGATATTGGCAGTCATGTGGCAGCTCCAACAATTACCTACCGCATGCACTAAGAAGAAGTTTCCAGAAAAAGGTGTTCCACCTCCTTTCCTCCCAAGGTGAAATGAATTCTTGTCCAGTCCCAGAAATCCAAAATTAGATAAAAAGAGTTCTGGAAGCATCAGTCTGATCCTAAAGAAAGTCTGAAATGATGTGTCCACTCAGGCACTCTCAAGAGCAGGTTTATGTCACCTGGGTTAGGACATATATGCCCAATTTAATTCTGGTAAGAGGTTATCATTCTTACCTCTCTTCCTTAACTATGCAAACTTCTTACACAAAAATGGCACAAAGAGGATAAGAGACATGGTTCATGTTGCTCACCTTGCTTTGCCACCACCATCTTTTGATTTCCCTGACGTAACATAGTGGTTTGTGTCCCAGTTCTTCCACTAGTAAGCTATATACCTTCAGGCAACATTTTAACTTCTCTGTATCGTAGTTTCTTCTTTAGCAAAATTATTGGGGCAGTGGGGGATAGGTGGAGATAAGGATAATATTTAGGCAACACCAATCCCAGAGTGTTAGAGAAGCCCCATATTTTTTCATAAACCATAGGCATAGCTATCATCTCCCCACCCCAACCATCCTGTCAAGGTGTGGTGATCAGAAGAGAAAAGAACCTAAGACGCCAATATCAAAGGCAAGCTAATTCTGTTGCTACAACAAAGTTTGGTTGTGGTGTAATCAGAGCCATAGAAAGTTCCATAAAACACTTCACTTACCCATAATACTCATTTCAGTTCCTTCCTGGTTTCTCTTCCCTCTATCTTCAACTCTGGATTATGGAAGTTGAAGAGACTTGCCCACCCATATATTCCAAATACTCATATACTCAGATGCCCCCATCTGTTCTGCTTATAATTGTCTTGCATAGTACAGTAGAAAAATGCACAGGACAAGATGCTGAGAGTCTGAGATATAGCCAACTACTAAACAATAACGAAATATGTGACCTTGGCACAGTCAGTCACTTAACCACTCTGGACTAATTTTTTTCAACTGAGCAATGAAGGGTTGGTCTCTATGAACTTTAAAATCCTTCCCACTCAAATATCTCCAATTTCCTAAAACTCATTACTCTTTCTTTTGCCTTATCTCCCTTCTGTCTTCTTACAGTTGTGCTTGTACTCCCAAGCTCCTATATATTTAATCATCCGGCAGAAGCAGAATAACCAAGAGGTTGAAAAGGATAGACTTTGGCACCTGAAAAACCAGAATTCAGGGTCCAGTTCTGCTACATACCAGCTGTAAAATTTCAGTTAAGTTATCCTGCTTTATAGGCAAGATGAGATTAATAATAGTATCTACCTCATAGGATTGTTCTAAGGATTAAATGAGATACTGTATACAAACTGCCTGACACATATTCCTTCCATTATACAAGCACCTACTATGTGACTGGCATAGTGCTAGACCCTGGGAGTATTGCACTGAGAAAAACAGATAAGGTCACTGTCAACCTGGAGGTTACTGTCTGGTGGAACAGAGAGCTCCTGAACAAGTCAATGCTAAAGTACAAGAGTGCTCTGAAGGAACCACCCAGGCACAGGATGCTGGGCAATGAAATAGGGAAGTAATTTTGGGATGGGGTGGGGGCAGGGCATGGCAAGAAAATCTTTCTTAAGTAAACCTTAAGTCTGAATAGGATTGGGTCAAAGAAAGAGAGGGGACAAGGCCTCAAGTAAGGCTCGGGAAGGGCTTGTACAAATTTCCTAGAAACTAGAAGGAACAGCTATGGCAAGAGACCCTGAGTGCAGAAGGGGCTGGAGAAGGAGGCAGGAGTTCCCTCATGTGGCTGAGTGGGCAAGCAAATGTTAGCTGTTATGGGACATGATTCCCGGGGATAAGCCTCCTTGGCATTGAGGGATTATTACCAAGTGCCAACTAGCAATGCATTTGGAAAAAGTCCTTGACCAAAAGGGGGAAATATTAAATACAAATGAGTTTTATGACCAAGGGATTTCAAAGATGCTTACGCACGTCTCAAGAGGATCTCATTGACTGCCACAGTAATCAGTACCTCAAGCAGGGGATGCTCCTAAGGGCTCTAGAGACATCTAGACACTATAGGCAGGACAGACAATCTCAGGAATTTGGCACCCTGTCAGTGGGCTTGACCTTGAAATATATGTTCCCCAATGTAACAGAATCAGACTCATTTATAATTTCCCTATACATGTCTTTTCTGCCCCTTTTATTTGAACCTATAATTAGCACTATACTCATTACCAGAGACTTAAATTTTCAGTCTGTTCATATGCCAGTTGAGCTCTGACTCTCAGCAGTGTTGCAACACCTACTCTCTAGTTCATCAGACTCACCCAGGACAACTACCAAAAGGATGATGATGGACATCCCAAAAAACAGAGAATATCTACAACATTCCATCCATCTGCCCCATAGGATCTAAGCCCCCTCTCAATCAGAAACAAAGTGGGCATCACCATCCCAAAATCCTCAAGATTGAGAAATGAACATATGTAAGGGGGGAATGCAAATATGCACTAAAATAGAATTATTATTATTCTAGCAATGGAAGAATTTGTAACATTGATATAAAGGCAGTGGTCACCAGAGTTTCTGAAGAGAGGGAGAGGAAAGAAAAGGTATAACATGGGGCATTTTGGTGACATTGGAATTGTTCCACATGACATTGCAATGACAAATACTGGCCATTATACATTTTGTCAAAACCTATAAAAATGTGTCATGCAAAGTGTAAACTATAATGTAAACTATTGACTATGGTTAGTAGCAATGCTTCAATATGTGTTCATAAATTGTAACAAATTACCGCACTAATGAAAGATGTTGTTAATGGGGAAAAGTGGGGGAGAGGGGTTGGGGTAAATGGGAATCCCCCTATATCTTTGATATACCATTTATGGAATTTAAAGCTTCTTAAAAATAAAATTTAAAAATGTTAGCTGTTGTCATTATTGCTGTCTCCACACATGTAACATATTTAAAATGAAACCTATCTTACCCTCTAAAGCAACTCCCCCTCCTACCTTCCCCATCTCTTGTCATGCTAAAATTATTTCGCTGACCCTTATATTTTAAAGTCCTCTTTATCACTTTTCTCCTCTTAGCCCCTTCCAATCATCTGTTCCACAAGCTTTAAGTGCCTACTGTGTTCTAGATACAAACTCTGGTGTTTCAGCTTTTGAAGAGACTCTCCAGCCTGTGACCTTCTTTCCATTCCACAACTCCTACCCAAGGCCTTATGAGCTCATGCCTGAGTTATTGCAGTAGCCTCTTAATGGATGACTTATCTCCAGTCTCTGTCAACTCTAACAAACCCTGCCCACAGACTAAATGCCAAAAAATTCATATTTACTGCCTCCCATCAGCCTTCAGATGAGTTCAGAGTTTTCAGTGTTCTGCAAGACCTTCCCTGCTTATCCATGTGCTGCTCCACTCTTTCCAAACTGATCATCTCCTTGTGTCCTCTGAACACATATGGCCCATTCCAGACTCTAAGCCAGCGGTTCTCAACCCACTGGTTCTCAACTAAGTGTCCATTATAATCACTTGCCACCCCGCCTCCATCCTGGAAAGTCTGGTGAAGAGTTCAGTCATCAGTACTTTATGATAGCAGCCCAGGTAATTCAACTGTGCAGTCAAGGTTGGGAACCACTGCTCTATGCATTCTATCCTGGTGTTTCCCTGCCAAGAACGTCCACTCTCCTTCTCTCCTCTACCCTATCTTTACTGTTCTCACAGGTTCTGCAATTCACCCTGTCCTATCTACTCATCACCACTCAGATTCTACCTTTCTCAAGACTCTTGGAGTATTAGCAGTTTGGATCACTTGTTCTGGAAATTCCATCTTAGGAACAAATTGTTTTCCAGAAGTTTCTGCTAAGTAGAACTTCCAGAACTCAGGACCTCCGGTATATGATAAAATTAAAAGATTATATCTATGAAAAACCAAGTCTGCTCTTACTAAAGAACCTAATGACCATTAGGAAAATGTCTTCAGATTTCCATCTTGGCCCACCAAGAACACCTTTCCAGTGTTCGTACTGCCCAAGAAATTTCATTTCCCCAAAATTTCACATGTTGGTGGACGTGGGCACAGAACAAAACATCAAGGCCCTAAGGTTGGCTCCGTTGTCCTAGATCACCTACTGGAATGCCTACCACTTTGCTGCACAAATATGCTGACTTTCTCTCTTCGTCTTAGAAAGAAGAATTTATTACAAATGGATATTCCAAATAACCTAAGTTTACCATTTTGCATACACAAATTTTTTTGCGTTAACCATTTTGACAAAAATCTAGTTGAACATTATATGCTTATTTACCTTACTGAACAGAGTAAATGGATTGAAATCATTTCTTGACCACTGAGGATCATTATTATGAGCCAGCAAGAAAATTACATAATATCATATAGATCCCTGAAAGGGTTTATAAGGTATCTAAGCCTCCCCTCCCCACCACACCCTGCCCATATATATTCAATTATCATACACATAAAGATTTGTCATGAATAACGGGAAGGGGGAGGAAGAGACTTTGAAGACTGACAAAATAATGGCCATCTGCCTTATGTCTAAAACTTGCTGTACACGCTCGCTCCTGACCACGCATCGCAAACTTACAGTACGTATTCCTCATATTGTGGATGTAGGTGTTTCCTCTTCTGACTTCCATTTAAGCATATTTTTCTCACTGTTTAGAGAAAATAAAGTGAATGTGTAAGAGGGACTCACTAATTGGGTAACATTAAATTTGTATCGATTATGCATATTAATCTGGTCTTTTGGTGTGAAAACTGCAATAAAAACAATGACCTACTTGTGAGTAGTGGAGCTTACATCTCCACTGCCACATCATCAGCCATAAGGCAGAAAACTCTAAGTAAC
Organism: Tolypeutes matacus; assembly: GCA_026826555.1. Lineage (NCBI taxonomy): Eukaryota > Metazoa > Chordata > Mammalia > Cingulata > Chlamyphoridae > Tolypeutes > Tolypeutes matacus. The sequence goes on along the minus strand of JAKSZT010054470.1, from coordinate 1,492,117 downwards.
CTTTGTATTAACCTGAGTATCTGTTTGGAATTACAGAGAGTCATAGGCTTTGACATATTCCTAAAAGTTTGCTTAGGGCCCAGATTCATAGCTAAGTCTTGAATGTACCCATTTTGTGTCCTCCAGGTGACAAAGGTTCGCAATTCCCTAAGTATTACCTTCTACATAAGCTCCTGGAGGATTTTCAAAATATGTACCATGTCCCAAAATGAGACATATTCTAGATTTAGACCAAAGTATGCACCCATATCTAACTGGTTATCAGCAGCAACAGCTATAAGATTTATTTGCTCTATTTCATAATTTTCTCATTACAGAGCTTGGGGTATTTTAATACACAGATTTTCTTCCTACTTGCCGCTGTTGTCTTTCTTAAAGAAAAGTAAAAATGATGCCATTTCTGCACCTGCATTATTGTCACATCATTATATCTACAAGAAAAGCCTCATTTGTGTGTTTGGTTGGTGGTTTTTATTGCTCTATCTCTCCTTTTTAATTGCTGATAATTTGAAAGGAAAGTGAATCAGCAACAATAACTGCCGCACTTAAGAAAATGTATGATCTAGTTTATAATTTATGCATTGGGTCCTGGAGAAGCTTAAGTACTTAACTCCCAATTATGACAAATGTATGAGTAACGGCATCTCTCAATTTGTATCTGATTCAACTTGCTCGGTTTATCCAAATCTAGTGTCCAGATTTATCTCTCACTCAATGTTCATTTTACCGGCATATCAATCCCTAAATGTGGAGCTGCAATAAGATTTTTGAACTTATTCTAAATGCCTTATTTCTAGTCTCAAGACATAGTATCTTTGATAGTCTCAGTAATAGTACTGCTCTACCCGATAGGAAATAACATCAGCCAAAGGAATTATTTTTCAGGGAACTTTGGGGGGAAGAGATGGAAAGGGAGAAGAGGGCAATCACGGAAGAGAGCCACTTTTTAATCCGACAAATTTTTAAGTAAATATCTGCAAAATTTTTCTTGGATCATTTTATTCAAGTCTCTCCTATCACACAGCAAGTCCAAACTTCTCCCATCTACCCGTATCACCCACTTCCCCCCAACACAAAGTGCTTGTTCCCCTGGGCTCCACACAAGCTCTGCTGGCTCTCACTGACCATGAGACTTGACTCAGGCAAAGAGGTTCCTGAATAATGGAAAGCTTGTTAAGCAAAGAGATGGGAAGCCTGCATCCTCTTTCTTTTTTGCTAATGAACTAGGTGACCTTAGCTAAGTTACTTAACTCCCGTGAGCCTCAGCTTCCTCATTTATAAGATGAAAGGGTTGAACTTGATGTCTCTTCTTAAAGCACTCTCTTTGCCTACCTTACTAATTTAAATATTCTTTTCTTTCCTTACTCCTTAGCAACATTTGATACAATATATATTTTACTTTTTTTTTTTTTTTAATTTATTACCTCCCTCCACTTGAACACAAGCTCTATTTGGGCAAAGATTTCTTCCCATTTTATTCACTGCTGTATTCCCAGCACTTAGAAAAGTTCAATGCATTGTAGCAGTAAATAAATATCTGTTGAACGGATTAAGGAGTTTAAAAATCATATATATTATTCCTCCTTGAAGATGCTCTGCAGGTAAAATCTCCTCCATCAAACTCTGCTCACTACTGCAAACAAATCTCTCCCTTCCCTGCACTTCTAACGCAATTACAGTTAGTTCCACACACACCGGCATTTAAGAAATATCTGACCATTTCAGATATATCAGCACTTCCCTTATTAGAGAATATATTTCATAAGGCCAAGGTCTATGCATTATACCCAGTCTGTCATATATTTGCTAGGTATTTGATCAAGTAAATTCATGGAAAATTTCAGCTGCATGTTAGGCAACTAACCCAGGTTTCAATCTTCTGCACATCTTATTATCTAACCTTTATGTCTTCTCTGACCAGGGCTCACTGAGTGATGAAACCACCAGTTTTAAGTCTCTGCAAGCAGCACAAGAGAAGGGCAGTCAACATTTCCTTTGCTAGTATGGAAGCATCTACAGAGACTAAAATACAGAGTCACTTCCTTTGCTAGTCATTGTAAATGAAAGCAATACAGAGAATACCGTGGGGCAGAGGGAGTTCTTTTGGGAGAATCAGAATAAAACTAATTGGTAAGATCTTTTAAATAGGAGAAAGAGGAAGTGGAGGACTTGATTTTAAATAGAGTTTTATAGGGGAAAAGAAGCATCTTAAATATTGTCTCTTCTCGTTTCCTGTGTTTGTCTGAGGAAATTAAAGGATTAGAGAGATGAAGTGATTTTCCTAAAGGCACACAGATTATTAGTGAAAGTACAATGAAATATGCCTCATCAAACTATTCTGGTAAATTGAATTTTCCCATTAAAGTTTTACAAGAAATCCATTTGATTTGTAGCCATTATCAAAAAGCTTTCTAAAATACATCAATAAAGATATAAAATATATTGGGACATTTTGCTTCTAAGTATAGCCTAGTTAAAGTAATTTTAATATGCCTTTGATATTTTAGCCACATTTTAATGAACACCAATTATTACTCAAGCATTGTAGAGATGTGAAAATTATAGGAGGTAGAACTGAACTGTGCTAGTCCCTTAAAATGGATTTGGGGGTATTTGGTTTGTAATAATTTGCTTTCTTTGGATTTGCTTCTTTCTCCGAAAATTCAAATGCTGAAATAACCCATTGGCTTAGAAGTCTAAATTAGCTGATTTGTAGTTCCCATTTTATAATCACAGGTTTTTTAAAATATAAATTAACTATATCTTTGCAGAAACTCTGACTTTGCTTTTATGAAAAAGTGTTAGGATGTTAATCAAATGTATCTTTACTGATTATGCTTCCTTTCCCATGACAGAATCATGGACCACAGGAGTTAGAAGAGAGTTGGAAGAGAGTTTAAAGGACACATTGTCCTATCTCCTCACTTACCCCTGAAGGAACTGAGGTCCAGAGAGGCTAGGCAACAAGCACAAAGGCACACAGCCAATTGGAGTTAGGAACTCTACTAAAATTCCTGTGATTAATTTCAGGACTATTGTAATCAAAGATATCCTAGTTACTAAAGGAGGCAGCCTTCCACAGGCTACCTTGCTTTTTTGTTGCAATGCATCAAGACCCACACACAGTTTCCTTATAATTACATAGACCTGTATATGAGAATATAATTTTTAATTGCTAGATATTGCCTCCTGGACCCTAGAAAGGTTGCCAAGTGACTGCACTGTGATATCCTACAAAGTCCAAGTTAGGTACTTCCTGTAAAGTAACACACACCACTGAGCCTATATCTGTGGAGTTCTGAGAAAAGCTAATCTTGAGCTAATCAGATTTCCTGATAGGACTCCTTTCTAGGGAGCTAAGATCAATCCCTATCTGGACTTGACTTTAAGAGGCTCATTTTTGAACAGTCATTACACATGTTACTCACCATAAAGGATCTGAGGAAGCCACAATTTCTGAAGGATATCATTGTTTCTCAGCCGGTAAACGCTCTCAAATCTGGTCTGGGAGCATAAGTCTTCATTTCTTAGGTCAAAACTTAACTTTGCTTGTGGAATGCTATTTATGCATGAAATTGTTTTGTTGCTGTTGTTGTTAGTCTGAATAGTATTGCAAGTGCAGAAGACAAAGAAATTAGCTGAGGCTGGCATGGGAGGAGGGTCTATACCTATTCAGTGAACTGATATAAACACCTAAAAAATCTAACACTTAGAGCACTCATGATGCACCAGGTTCTCTTCTAAGAGCTTTACACCGATGAGCTCATTTAATCTTCGAAACAACCATGAGAGATGGGTATTAATATTATCCCATTTTATAGATGAGAAACTGAAGCACAGCAAGATGATGTCATTTCCCCAGTGTCACACAGCTAGTAAGCGCCAAGGCTGGGATTATAAGTCCAGGTAGTCATTGGTCTTGCTGCCGTGCTATACCTATCACAGGTAAGTTGAGAAGAGAAATTAAAGCAAACTTTTAGCCTCCATTTTCTAAACATTTCAGGTTAAAGTATTTGGGGGTCTGAGATAATTATTTGGACAACTGACCCAATAGCTGAAGATTCAAGCATGCCATCATCTGAAAATTTTCATTATTCTTCTATTTATGTAATCAGAGCTTTACAAAAATAGAGCCAAAGCTGTGAGAAAATTCACATACTACTTGACCTTGATAAATAAAATATTTTACAATCTACCTACTATGTGGCAGGCTCTAGAACAATAACCATGAATTAGACGTGGCCTTTCTCCTCCAGATTCTCACTGTCTTATTGGAGGAGACAAGATTTGAATACAGAAAATATATAACAACTCAGGCAATGCATGGCACATGTCAAATTGGTAGGGTGACAATAGGTGTAAGAAATAGCATTCAGCTATCCAAATACTGAAGAATATAAAAACCTCTTGGAATAACTCAAAGTTAGAACATTTTGAAGGTTTTGTATTTTCAATTATAATTGTGATACTATTACTTTTCAAATCTTTGTATAAGCAAATAAACATTTTACTAAATATTTGCTCTAATTAAAACACACTGATTGTTCTTTCAAAAGGATTTTAAATTGCATGCCAAGCAAATATTTCCCTTGTTACTGAATAACAACTTCTATTAAAGCTTCAATGTGTTTAATGTTTTTACTGTTTTTCCATGTCTGCTTTCCTTTAAAAAAAAAAAAAATTATAATGATAAAGGAAGTAGGATAAGTCTCCTGGCTATCATAGTAGTGAGATTTCAAAATAAACCACACCAACATCAGAAATGATAGCATTCATAACTAGTTGATTTCTTTCCACTGTAAATATGCAAACTTTTATTGTTCTTCATGCATTAAATGTGTGACACAAATTTACTCATATCTCAAGTTGATCTTCAGTTTTAATTTTCTTTATTCTGCACAGTATGTTAGTGATTATCTGTTTTGCTTCAGTAAATTATAATTCACAGTCCTTTTAATTCCCAACGCATTCTCACTGCAATCTTTAAGAATAATTAAAAAGCTCTGCAAGAATTTCCCCCATGGAAAGTTTTGCTTTCTTCTCTCACAAAGCTGATTCCTTAGAGGTGGTGACTCAAGAATTCTGATATGTTTTTGTTAACTCATTTTCTGCCTTCCATTCCATGTCATATTTCTTTTCCTCTTTTCTACATGCCTAATTAAAAACTAAAGCTATAGTTCAGTGAGAGGATCATTTCTGAAACAGAGGTAGAAATGCTGACGATATTTTAATTTTAGCAAAGACACTATCTTAGGGTCAGAGTCTCTGACCTAAAATGCCTAAAAGCATTTGAAAGGCACTGGATTTTGTCTTGATCATTGTTATGACAAATGTAATTTACATAAAATATTTTAATAAATCAAACAATACAGGTATATATATATTTAAAAATACTCCCCCAGCACCCACCAAATTCTTATCCCAAGAAATATTCATTCTTGGATTTGGCATGTAAAACCCTTGCTTTAAATGGAAAAAAAAAATCTCTTTTACAACACATTTGCAATACTATGTAGGATGCGTCCTAACTGTGAGCTCTGCTGTAGCAAATGCCTCACTTCCTGGGAAAGAAGATACCTCCTTCATTTCTGGAGCCTGAGATCTAGACGTGACTCCATAACCTGGGTATCTGCCAGCCAGAGAATGTCAGCCTTTGCAAACAGCCTTCCAAAAAGTCCTAATAAAGAAGCTCAGAACTGCTTAAACATTGGATAACTGACTGTTCAGATTTATTTGTCCCTGATACAATATGCCAATCTTTGCAGTTGAAAATTAAACGATAATATACTTCCCCCTCTGTTCTACAAAGCAACAGCCTGTTTCCTTGGTGGATAATCAGAGGCCAAAGGGTGGGTAATTTATCATAAAGGAGAAATGGGACAATTGCCAAGAGTAACAAAGGGACAGTGATACGCTTGCTCCTGTTGTATGGTGCTGGTTTAATTAAGGCAAAGCTAATAAACCTTACTCCTGATTCCCAACTATGTAAGGTCAAGTTCAGTTTTTTCCTTAAAGCTTATGTAGCCAGCCAGATCACAGAAAATACATAGGAAGTAATAGATACCATGTTAATCACTATTTTTATGGCCAAGAGCTATATTCCTAGGACTCAAAAGACTACTGTGTTATAATCTAGTTGATTTCTTTAAGGATTTCTGATAATATTTTATATAGTCATGCAAATTAATACAGGCCATTCTACAAGGAACTAAAAAGAAATTACCACAGACCTTAGGCAAAACAAGCAAAAGCACTAAAAGAATTAAGTTCTATCTCTTTAAAAAATAATTTAGGGGTTATTTTTCATGAGAATTGTGAGAGTGTGTGTGTGTGTGTGTCTGAAACCTCTCAGCTCATTCTCATAATCATGTGATATAATAAGCTTATTTAACAAATTGCTGGAAATGACACTGAGGAAACAAAGTAGTATTAATAAGCAGACAAGGAGTTAATGCAAATTTTAAGGACTGCTGAAAATTTTTTGCAAGTTCAAACCTGCTTACATGAAAAAGATGATTGTAGCTGTACACACAAAGTGAAACAAGAGAATTCAAACTCAGTGCTTAGATAAACCGAAAATTTGCATGGCAATATATATATAAAGTAGCTATTAAGTTAATTATATGCCTCATGACGGTAGAGAGGACACATCTTTTTTAAAGAACATAGTACCAACCACAAGTAATTATTGGATGTTTACCATGTGTCAGGCATTACTGAGTGCTTTACACATATTAACTCATTTAATCCCCACCATAATCCTGCGAGATAGGTTCTATTATTGTCCCCATTTCACAAATGAGGAAACCAAGGTCCAGAAATGTCCCAAATCACACCATTAATTGGTGTTGGTGGAGTGTGGTGGAGTTGGCCATTTCATTTCAAGTCCTATGCACATCCTACTTCAAAGCATTTTCATGTAGACACTTTGCAAAGTCTTAGCGTTGTGTGTGTGTGTATGAGAGAGAGAGAGAGAGAGAGAGATAATTCAGACTAAAATAATCACTTTGGGTCATGGAATCCCAAAATTGGAAAACATTTTAAAGGCATGGTAACCTATTTCAATCCTCCACCAATGACTTGATCAGGAAGTCCTGGAACCTCCCTCTGATGTATCTCCAGAGAGAGAACGCTCACGGAAGCGTTCTATAGGAGCAGCTTTGATTAACAGAAAACCTCTTCCTTATAAATTAAGGTAAACTCACTTTCCCTGTAACTTTCACTGAAAACCAACTTTTGGTTTTCATCCTGGTAGTAAGCAAAACAGAGCTAATGTCCCCATTCACATCAGAGTCTTTGAATGTTTGTGGAAGACTCTCACATCATGTCCAACACTTTTCTTTACTAAATACTCAATGATTTCCCCTATAAACAAACTAGATCACATCACTCCCCATTCTAAACCTCTTACATTATCTGTAAGATAATGTCCAAATTCCTTTACATGGCATGCGGATGCCATGGCTCAAACCCAGTAGAAGTTTATTTCTTGCTTGTATTAAATCCAAAATGGGTGTTCCTCATCAGTGCACATCTATGCTCCAAATGATGATTCAGGAACCCAGCTTTGTCCATCTTGTGGTTTCACCATCTTCAACTTCTAAGGTTGCCATGCATATCTGCATCAAGCTGTCAGAGAAACGGAGATTCGCATGGGGAGATTCTTATGGGCTAGGACCAGGGTGGCACAATCAACTTCCATGCACATTGCAAAAGTGAGAACCCAAACACACGACCTCACCTAACTGAAGAGAGGCTGGGAAATCTGTGTGCCCAGAAAGAAGAGGAAACAGTTTGGGGAGCAGTTAGCCACTCTTTAGTCAGACCTTAATTTTTGTTTACTGCCACATATTCTTAAGCAACTAAGGTCAAGTCCAACCCAGTTTTATATTATTCCAAAGCATGTCAGATTCTCACTTTCCTTTATGCATCCTGTTTGCTTATACGGAAGGTCTTTTAGTTCCCTTCTTTATTTTGTGAAATCCTATTCTTGCTTCAAGTTCCAGTTCAAATAGCACTCCCACCCTGCTCCAGCCTCATCTCTTGCTTTCTTGGCTGCTGGTGTTACATTTCTCTCCACTATGTTCCTACAAAGCCTTTATACATTTGTGCACTGTAGATTTTACATATTTATATAATATACAGATACATAAAAGCTACATTGTATCATAAGTGTTTTGTTTATGTTATCTTCATTATCTTCATAACTCTTCAATTTTCTTTTTCTTTTCATGGCCATAAACCTTTATATCTCTTACCGGGACCATTGCAAAAGCCTCCATACTGATGTCCCTCTCTGTCCATCTTGCCACCTTCCACACAGCACCCAGAGTAGTTTATATAATGTGAAAATCTTCCTGTGATACCCATCTCCCACTGAAAATCTGTTAATACCCCTTGCCTAGGGCAGCTGATCTTAAAACATAGGTTTGCCTGAGTCATTCCTCCAGAGATTCTCATTTAGTTAACCTAGAATAGGACCCAGGAAGCTGCAGTTTTACTAAGTACCCAAACATGGAAGGTTGGTAGAACACATTTTGAAAAATATTGAGTTACAGGATAAAATCCAAAAGTCTTGGAATGCCATATCACATCTTTTGTTAGGTAGCCCCCTCCCTATCCTACTGCTCTCATCTCCTGTGACTTCCTGGAAATATGTCTTCTATTTATGTTACTCTTTGAGTTCTTTCTACTTGTGTACATGCTGTTTCCTTCTACCTACACTGCTCTTTTCTAAACAGTCTTCTTGCTAGATTTCTATCCATTCTTAAAAATGTCACTTAGATATCACCTCATCACCATTTTGGAGTTTTCTCAGATCTTCTCTTTTTCCAACAGAAGAATTAATCTCTTCCTTCATGTAAGTTCTGTGCCTTATAAATACTTCTATTTTTACATATATCTCATTGGCAGAAATATCATGTACTTGGACTGAAAGGGAGAGAGAAAGTACAAAATGAAAAAAGACCTTTGGAATCCCAAACTTCTACAAGCAGGAAATAGATTGAGAAACTACTCAGTTGTAAACACATCCTACCTTTCATGAAAAAAAAAGAGAATGGTTCAGAGTACAGAAACATGAGCAGAGCATGGAGCCAGAGTGTGGGAGAATTATTCCCGGGCTTTTATTCCTAATTGAGAACTGCCAAATGTGCACAGCTGGATTTCAGAATCACTGTGGACCAATGACTGCTGTGTATCTCCCATTTTCTCCCTTTCTGAACATAAGTGTTGATAGTGGTTATGCTAGGCCCATCCTACCATTGTAGGTTGGGTGTGTGTGTGTTGAGGGGGTTTGGGAGTAAGACAACTAGTGTGGTGATCTGGAGCTGTATTACCCCAGAAAAACATGTTCTTAAACTTAACCCATCCCTGTGGGTGTGAACCCATTGTAAGTAGGACATTTTGATGAGGTTACTTCAGTTAAGGTGTGGCCCACCCTAATCAGGGTCTTGATCCTATTGCTGGAGTCCTTTATAAGCAGAATGAAATTCAGACACAGAGATAGAAAGCCATGGGAAACAAGAGACTGAGGTCAATGGAATCCAGAAGAGAACAGACAGGCCAGGAGAGGCTTCCATGCACATTGCCATGTGACAGAGGAGTCAAGGACCAAGGATCTCCAGCAGCCAGCCCCAGAATGCCAATTCAGGAAGAAAACATCACCTTGATGATGCCTTAGTTTGGACTTTCTTGTAGCCTCAAAATTGTGAGCTAAATTTCCATAATTTAAGCCAGCCCATCACATGGTATTTGACCTTCAGTTCGTTGGTCTTTAGATTGAGAGGAACAATATTAAAAGATCTGTACTTAAGTGTCATCCATAATTTGACCTGGTTTTGATGCCTGTGTGCTGGATTTTGAGCTGATAATGCAAAGACCTGTGGGTGAGAGGGAGGTAATGGAAAGAGGTTAGAATATTTTGCATGTATGCGCAATGTAAATAATTTGGGGATAGAGAAAAAAATTGCGATGGTTTTAGAATATGTCCACAAATTGTTTGATTCTTCTTGCTTCAAAATATGGAGACTATTTTCTCTCCCTATTAGTGTGACCTGTACTTAGTGACTTGCTTCTAACATATAGGATGTAGTAAAAGTGACAATATGTGATATTCAAAATTAGGGCACAAATGGCATTGTCCTCCTTGCTCTCTCTTTCACCGATTACCTGCTCTGGGGGAAGCCAGCTGCCATGTCATGAAGATACTCAAGCAGCCCTATGAAGTAGCCCATGTAGCTCAGAAGTGAGGCCTCCTGCCAGCAGATATGTGAGTTAGCCATCCTGGAAACAGAACCTCCAGTTTATCTAAATCCTCACATGACTGCAGCCCTGGCTAACATCTTGACTACACCCTCATGAGAGATCCTGAACCAGAACCACCAGAGAAGCCATTCCCAATTTCCTGACCCACCAAAACTGTGAGATAAAAATATTTGTTGTTTTAAGCAAATGTTTTAAGTAAATGTCTAAGTTTTGCATTAAGTGTTACACAGCAATGTAACTAGTACATTGGGTGATTACAAACCTTTATTTAATTCATTCAGTACCAAGTGATATGCTAGGCATTAGGGAAAGAGTGGTGAGCAAAGTAGCTATAACCTTTTCTCTCAAAATAGACTAGTGTGAAAGGTAGGCATTAAATGAACAAACACATAAATCGATGTTTACAGATTGTGACAAGTGTTGAAAGAGAATAATATGCAGGAAGAAGAAAAAACCAGGTTAGACAAAATGTAAATTTGGAGAACTTCTCTAAAGATGTAACATTTGAGCATAGGTCTAAAAAAGGGACACAATTTAGACAAGTGACTATTGTAGGAAGAGACTTCTAAGTAGAACAACCTTTACAATGGCCCTGAAATAGGGAAGGTTTGAATGGGTCCAAGAAAACAAAGCAGGACCAATGTAATTTGAGCATAATGAGCAAGAGAGAGATGGGATTGAGTTGAGGTTGGAATGGGAGGCCAGAAGCAGATCAAGCAGGAATGTGTGGAATTTGAGGACATTTTAGCTAAAGAATGGGAAGCTTTTGAAAGATTTTAACCAGAAGAATGACATGACTCAATTTATTTTATTAAAAAGATCACTCTGAGAGCTATATGGAGGACTTATTAGAAGGGATCAAAAACAGAAGAGGGGAAACCAGTTAAGAATCTTTGGCTATAGACCAGGAGCTAGAAGAAAGTGAACTAGACCAGGGTGATGGTGGAGATGGAGAGACAAACGGATTCAAATAGAATCAATAAGACTTTAATCCTTCAAACCTTACAGAAAATGTAAAACTTCTAATTAAAAATCATTGAAAGCTAAAGCCAGACCCCATTAAAAAAATTTCTGTGGGTTATTACCTTATAATGACTGCTTAGTAACAGTTGGCTTTTTCTAAAATGACTTTCCAAAAACATATGAACTCTAGTGTTACCCAATGTTTAGAGAAAGGAAACAGAGGAATGTGTTTTTGAACTTTCCTTCTAGCTAAAAATTTGCATTAACTCTTTTAAAGTGATCCAACTGAGTAGCTGCAGCACCAAAGAGGTGAACTCAGGTTAACTAGAATGCTATTTGGGGAGGAGGAAAGCAGTTGTCTTTGTTTCCATTTTATTGTTACTTTATAGGAATGTAAAATCTTAAGTTATGGTGTTTTACCTGGCTACCACAATAATACAGATAACATAATTCTAAAATTGCCAAGATAAATAAGCTAAGGGCGATCCTTTAAAAAACTAGGACATTTATACTAGGTCAGTTTCAAAGATGATGCAATCAAGGGGTGTGTTTTGAACTAGATATTTCCTGTTCTGGTTCTACAAACTATACCACCCCTATGTTAAATATCATGTGCCCAGGTCTAAGTAAGAAAGCCTAAAAAGGAATAAAGGAGGAAAATATATACTTCTTTTATTGCATATTTCTAAAACTGAGGCCATGCAATGTGGAAGGGTTTCCTTAGGTAACTGCTTCAATTAACTTTCTCAAAATGCCTTTCTTTGAGAAGACATTTGTCCTCTGGAGCAGTATCCTTCAAAGTGTGGTCCTGAGATCATTTGCATGTATCAGTATCACCCAAGGTGCTTATTAAAACGCAAGCAACGATTCATGGGTCTTACCTGGGATGCTTGTCTGATTTGATAGTCAAATAACATCAAACTATTTTGAAAGACTTTGGGCCTGGTTTATAAATTCACTAGTTTATTTTATGAGGAGAGTAACAGCCTTAAGCATATATAAACCTTTCCAAATCTTCTATTCTTCAAAATAAGAAAACTTGTTGCTAGCTGTCAAAATTAAATTGGTAAAATAAAGTTAATTTTTTTCCTTCAGAGATTTTAACATAAAATTAAAAATGGTCTTTAAACTGGAAGGAAGCCCAGGGCCAGCTTGTGGAGTGCAGATAATGTTCTATTTCTTAATCTAGGTATTAGTTACAAAGGTATTTTCTCTTGTGAGAATTCATCAGGCCAAACACTTGTGATATATGAACATTTCTGAATATAGAGTATCCTTCCCTTTTTTAAACAGTCTCTTTTTTTTTTTTTTTACCTTTTTATTTTTTTTTTTTTTTATTTTTATTTTTTTATTTTTTTTTTTTATTATGGGTAAAAATCAAAGTTCTCACAATACATACAAACATTTGCAAAATGATATATAAATATATATGCATATATGTGTATTTGCTTACAAAAATGTTATTTATATATATATATATATACATATATTTTAAGAGGTGCTTAGATTACCTAAAATATTACACGGAACCCACTGGGATTCCCATGTTGCCCACCTCCCACACCTCCCACCACATCCAACACAAACATCTCCCACAGTGTGGCCCACCAACTGGAGCTGCAACTCCTACCCTACAGCTCAATGGACTCATCCAAGTCACCTGGTGAGGAGACAACGATGGGAAATGGCCATCCCAGGGAATGGAGAGGGCCTGCATCTGCAGGCAGGATCATCCCACCCACCATATCCAACTTGGAGTTGGAGTGGACATCACCATCCCAGTCGCCTCTGGATTGGGGGAAGAACTATGGACTAAAGTGGACTTGATGGTATTCTCTTGCTCACATATGGTGATTCTTGCAATGCAAGAAATTATAACAATGAGGTGGAGCCAGTGGCCACTTGACAGTTTTTGGGTAGGGAGGGGATGAGCAGTTGAAATATAGGGGCTTCTTTGGGAGTTGGAGATTGTCCTGAGTACTGTTGTGGCAATGGATGTAGGCCATTTTAAATCAGCACACACCACTCAGAACTGAGTGGGAGAGAGTGTGGTCTACAGTGTGAACTGTGGTCTAAACAGTCTCTTAAAAAATTCAACTTCATAAGGAGCTATATTAAAACTTTAACATGATATTTCCTGCCTTTCAAGTTAATAACCTTCAGTGTTGGTGATGAACTGAAATGGGCATTTTCATGACTTTTTGAAGATATAAACTGATATAAGCCTTTTGGAAAACAATTTAGCAATCAGTATTTGTCCAAAGCTTTTAAAACAGCCATACCTGTTGGCCAACCAATTTCACTTCTCAGAGTTTGCTCCAATGAAAGAATCTTCACCATGGGAAAAGTTCTATTCCCAAGATATTTGTTGTATTTTTCCTTTTAGCATAAAAAAATGTAAAACCACTTAAAAGATAACAATAAGGAAATCATTAAGTATATTACATTAGGTAAAACAAACCATATACATATACATATCCATTTATCCAAATCATCCAAGAAGAGACAGAATTATCTAAAGGGGCAGTTTCAATTATGGATCTGACTGAAACAAGTCTTTCCCTCTAGGGATATATGGACTGGTTGTAAAACTAAAAAGAAAAGCAAGGAAATGGTTGATACAAAATTCAGGATGCAACTACAGAAGGGCACAAGGGATTCATAAACTCTTAGTAATATTTTATTTAAGCTAAGTGCTGCCTACATGGATATTCCTATTATTATCATTATTTAAATTATGCACATGTATTTTATACATTGATATGTTTATATGTGTAATATTTCACAATATACAATTTTAGGTATGCAATCCAGAAGAAATAATGCTTAACAAAAATTTATTAACATGAAAAACGGGGGAGTGGATGTGGCTCAGGCTGTTGGGCACCCACCTCCCACATGGGAAGTCCCAGGTTTGTTTCCTGGTGCCTCCTGAAGAAGACAGACAAGGAGCAGGCAACAAGCAAAAACAACAAGCAGACATCGAGCAAAAACAACGAGCAAGCAATAAGCAAAAACAAGCAGACAACAAGAAAAAACAACAAGCAGACAATGAGCAAGACAACAAGAAACAGTGAACAAAAACAAAACGAGCAGGGAGTGGATTGCGGCTCAAGTTTTTGGGCACCCGTTCCCACATGGGAGGTCCTGGGTTCAATTCCCAGTGCCTCCTAAAAAAGAAGAAACAAGCAGACAACAAGCAGACAACGAGCAAAAACAATGATCAAACAGACGAGGAAGCTACCTGGTGGGGTGGGGGGAATGCTTATGTCATAATCGGATGTTTTAGAAGGATACAAAATTGCTTACAAATTATGTATATCAATCATATATACTACATGGTTGGAATTTAGGAGGTTGGAATAGTCAGTACAAAGACACAGACACTCTATCTCAACTACTACTTGACATTGTGCTGAAGATGCCAGTCAAGAATTCCTCTCAAAAGGAAGGAAGGGAGGGAGGGAGGGAGGGAGGGAGGGAGGGAGGGAGGGAGGAAGAGGTGAAACCACTATACTCTGTTCCATTTTTGTATAGACCTGACTCAACTCTAAATGGTCTTGACTCCCTCTTTCCATTTGTTTGTTTGTATTTGAAGACAAAGAAAACTGAGTGTTTTTCATATCTGTAGTTCTTATTTTTGTGTTAAATAACATTTCTCCTTTTGAAGAGGAGATATTTTTGTGCTTCAACATTTTTCTTGATTGGTCCTTTTTTCCTTTAAATGATTGTCAGTGTCAAGTTTTTTGTTTTTATTTTTTCCATTTAGAATAGCATACAACCATACACTTACAGGAGACTGAAGCTGCCTTTACCATTACATCCTTTCACTATATGAGCACAGATTGTCATGCATAACTGCAAGGGAAAAAAAAAACAAAAACCTTCTTGAGCTTTCTTCAAGATTTAATTGAACACATATCAGTTCATTTATATATACCAGGTTCTTAAAGAACACAAAATGCTTGGGATTCCCCTCCCCTGAAACTATTTAAGAGCCGATTAAGCTATGAAAAAAACCTAGGTCCTGGAGCAGCAGCCTCTATGCGAAGCACAGCTGCCCTGGGTCCACTTGCTAGCTTTTCCCTGCTTCAAGATTTGTGCCAAATGGATTCTTTGCCTGAAATGCCTCTGGCCATTCCATCCTTTGGGGTATTTCCCAAAGGTAGACCTGTCACATGGTTCTCCAGTCATGCAAAGGTAGTTCCAACCCAAGAATCTTGTTCAGGTACTTTGAGAAAAAATGCTAGGTGAGAGAATGTTTTTCAAGAACCCCAAAAAATATATTTATATATGTGTGTTTAGAATAAAAATTGAAAGAGAAAACTTAGGACTGTACAACACAGTGAACCATATTGTAAATGATGGACTATAGTAAATTGTGCAATTATAAAAATGTCCTTTCATGAATAATAACAAATGTACCACACTAATGCAAAGTGTTAAAAATAGAGTGATAAATGAGGGGGGAAATACACCCTATTGTAAACTATGGACCATAGCTAATAGTACAATTATAATATTCATTCTTCAATTGTACAAAGATACCACACTAATACAATGTGTTAATAATGGGAGGGGACATACAGAACACTGTACCTCTTAAATAATTTTTCTGTAAACCTACAGCTTCACTAACTAAAAAAAAAATGTTTTAAAGAATATCAATGTTGTAGAATGAAGGGTTCTGCCTCGGCCTTTGCCCAGCAACCAAAGCATCAGCACCACAGCCATGATTTATAGTAAGGTGGGTTCAGCATGGCGTTGGGCCACTGTTTTTCTGGTAAAGACAGTGATGTAGGTTACAATTCTCGAGCTATGCAGAAATAAAGAACCTCCCCTCCCTGAGTCCCAGAGTGGCTGGTAGGAGGAAGCAGATCAGACCACCACAGTACCCTTGTGTTCACATCAGAGCTTTTGATCTGAAGTCAGCTATAGATATTCTAGAATCCAAATCTATTTACAGATAAGGAAACTGAAATCTAGAAAGGGCTTCTTTAAGGTCACAACATTCTTTTAAGGCAGAACCAGAGAGCTAGCCATCTACCACCTCCAAGTTTTTTGACTACAGTCTGAATATATATATATATATATATATATATATATATATATATCCAAAACACTGCAACTTATTTAAACACATTGGGTTCCATTTCTACCTATACAGACAAAACCAACATTTCCCCGCCTTCAGACAGTCAATTACCCACCTTCATGATTCTGCCATATCTATATCCTATTTCTACTACTATTCATTTATAGTTTCTTTAATCTACTTACCCTTTTGCATAAATTAATTTAGATTCACCCTAAGCAATAAGACTCGTAAAATCATGAATAAGATCTATTTTTTTCCTGTTTAACAAAGTTAAACAGGTTTTATTTTTTTTAATTGTTAGACGTCTCAGCACCTTTCATGACAATGTGCATTGAGATTTTCTAACGGGGGAATATAGTGGAGAATTTCTGAAATTTATTTGAATCATGAAACTCCTTCTAGTCAGGATCAGAATTGAAAACAATGTTCTAAGCTTATTAATTTTCAAAAGATTGCAATTTTTTCTCTTTTGAACCTGTAAAGTGTAAAAATAGGTACTGTATATAATAATTTGCACTGTATCCCTAGTAGCATATTTTTATGGTGGGGAACGGTGTAGATAGGGAAACATAATATTCCCTCCTGTCATTTTCAAAGGGTCAGTCTCTTGGGAAAAGGTGACTCACCTTGTTCAGAATGAAACATCTACAATGAACTTGGGCCATTCTGAAAGTATATAAAATAATTTCTAATAAGTCAACCAAATCTCCTACATTATTAATAGTAGTTAATGACACATGGGCTCTCCATTCTGATTTGTTTCCATTACTTTGGAGACATTTAAGTGGAACTTCAAGAGTGACATGCCCATAACATCACATTTGATCTGTGGATGTGACTGAGAAAATGTGTAACTGATACTAGCCAGTCAGTTACTTCTTTCCTACCTTCCTCCTTCCTTTCTTTCTTTCTTTCTTTCTTTCTTTCTTTCTTTCTTTCTTTCTT
>JAKSZT010054470.1:1451497-1474835 GCA_026826555.1 Tolypeutes matacus | reverse complement strand
TCTTTCTTTCTTTCTTTCTTTCTTTCTTTCTTTCTTTCTTTCTTTCTCTTTCTGTCTCTTTACTCTCCTTGCTTCCTTCCTTTCTATTTCTTTCTTTCCCTCCCTTCCTCCATCTATCCTTCCCTTCCTCCTTCTCTTCCTGCTTCCTTCCCCACCCTCTCTTTCTCTTTCTTCAATCCTTCAATATAAAAACTGAAAAGGATATAGGCATTTTTATCTTTAAGTATTTGTCATATTATAGAGAAAACATCCCACACTTTCTAAACTAATGCTTTAAAGCTAAAGTATATGAATATTTCTATTGCATTTTCAAATGAAATAAAGAACCAAACTTCAAGGCAGAGAATGTGCAATAATATTCTTTCTTCAGCATTCATGTTAGTGAAATTGTTACATTAAAAAGGAAGGAAGAAGGCTGATGTGTTAAGAACAAGGTATAACTTCATCCAACCACACACCAATTCACAGAACAACTTGAGCATGATACTCTTAAATACTTATTTTTTTCCTCCACCGAAAGTTTCAACATCTTCCTCCAGGCCTCACAAAGGTTTTCAAATTAGAGAATAAATTTTCATTAGAAAGAATGCTTTTTATTCTATAGTTCACAGATATTTATTAATTAGAAGGATATGTTCTTTTAAGGTTCCTTACAAATCCCTGGAGATCAGGAAGACATTTAGGGAAATAATTCAGCTCTTGTGGGTGACAACATTTAACACCTAACACAGCAGCAGAATAAGCTCAATTCTTCTAAAATATTCAAGGCAAACTGAGAGTAAAATTTGAGTTTTGTCCTCTCTCTGGTTCTAGAGCTAATTGTTTACTGCACTAATAATGAGGAAATTAAATAGTATTTTATCCTTTTGGTATGGGAGATTAACAAGATTTCAATGTGTATAAATATAATTAAAATGTGTATTATACTTTATGCAAATGAGAAGAATTAAAATACAAATCCATCAAAGGCAAAGGATAATATAGATATAATTAGTAAATGTTTGGTCCTTTAGGAAAATATTCTCCAGAAAGCTCAATTATGTAGCAAACTTCCATGCTGTCGGTTTTAAATGATTCAATTTTCCAAATACATTTTTTTGTGTACAACATAAAGTATCTACTGAGTAAAGTTAGGCTTTAGTGATCACAATTCACCCTTTCTCAATCATTTACTCTCTATTTGGCTCCCTAAATTCTATTTGAGGTGTTGGCAGATTTACCTATTTCATAACAACAAACAACTTTTAGAGCAAATGTCATAGTTTGACCCAAGTGTGATCAGTTTCTCACTTCCTCAGCATGTGTCCTGCTGCTCCCCAAAAGGCAAATGGCGGAAACTTTGTATGAGGGTATTTATTATACTGTTAGATTGCATTCCAGAAACTCTTGAAGTATCTTTTTGTAACTGAGTATATCTTGCAGGACCCTCTCTTTTTGAGTCTTTTTCCAAGTCCCATATTTAACGATGATGGTTTGTTTCCTGCTGTGCCACTTTCATATTCTCTTGGCACAAAGCCTGGGAAAACCCAGATTAAAGATCTTCTTAGCCCTTCCCATAACTGCCCAGGCAAAGAGGAGCTCACACATGTACCTTCAGAAAAGCCTCACCTATTAGGGTCTCAGAATCAGTTCTGTGCACATCATATGCTAGATAATCATAGCAAAGAAGTTTCATTTCTGGTGCCATCACTAATACATTGGTGGTGCGACCCTGAAGGAAGTAGTGATGTCACTGATTAGCAACATCTGGAATGGGTACAGAAAGGCGAAGAGGGATAGATGATGCATCCTCAGTATTTGTCACCCTTGAGTTAGTGCTAATCCTTCTCTGCCTGTACCCATTCCCACTCAACTGCCATAAAAGAAACACAGCAAAATAAATGCAGATGTTCTTAGTGGTTTTATATCCTGGTAGAGCAACAGGACTAAAGAAGCCTCCTGGTGTGTGCAAGGCTGCCTGTTGGCCTTGAAGCCATGAACAAGCATGTGAAAGTCATTTAGTGATGAAAGAGAGCAGAACTTTGAGTCTTAGAGGATGATCATGGCAATGACATCTACTGACAGAGCTGGGAAGCTAGATAGTCCCAAGAAGAAATAATAGCATGAAGAAAGGTGACCTTCCAGAAGTTAATTTGCCCAAAATCACACAGCTAATGATGGCTAAGGCCTGATTTCCCACTTAGCAAGCTATACTCTCCCTGTACAACTAGATGTTTAAGAAATCACTCTTTTGTTCTTCTCCTTCCATTGAATTACTAAAGGACCTGTTTCTAATGCTCAGTCTATTCCTCTGTAAAATGGGGCAATCAATCTATCTGCCTTATATGTTTACCATAGGCTTAACTAAAATAAATAAAATATAAAGTGCTTAGTACAATCCCTGGCACAGAGCTTGTCCTTGTTCAGTGTTTTTTCATGTTGTTGACACAGTACTCCACTTTATCTTCATGCATAGGTTCAACCAAAGTAGGAAAGTTGATTTGGGCCATGTGTTTGTGAACCAAATAAACCAGAGTTTGAAAAGGAACTATTCAATCATCTAAACATCACCAAATGTAATACTGATCCATTTGGCAGTTGCAGAAGTGATAGCCTACTCCCACATAAGGTAGAAAGTTAAAAGAAGTGGTTGTAAGTTTGTAAGTCCGAATCAGAAATATTGTGAAGAATTTTCTGCTTCCTGCTTCTGACACCTGCTTGGAGGGGTAGATAATGGGTGGCTAAAGTGAAGATACCATTATTATTCAGAGTTTTATTTGTATTACTTTATTGAAATGTGGTTGCTATTGTTTTTTTGTTTTTTAAAGAACAGGGTGCAGTGTTTAAGAGTGGGCTGCCTTACTAGGGCTGGAGAAAGGGAAAGTGACAGTATAATTCAGTGGTCATTAACTCATACTCCCTGCCACGGCACTTACTAGCTCTGTGACCTTGGACAAATTATTTAACTTCTCTAAGGATCACTGCCCTCATTTGTAGAACAGGAGAACAAGAAAAATAATTCACTGAAAGCATTTTTGCACCTTGCCTGGTACCTAGTAAATGCTTAATAAATCTTAGTTATTGAGGTTGTTGATAAAGAGTGCGAAAGGGGGAGGAAAATGGGAAAGAAAGAGGGAGAGGGAAAAGAAAGGAGGAGGGCACCTCTGCTTGGCTTGGTCCGGCAAATCGTTTGAGGCAGGAGTGTAGACTCCTGGTTGCCTGGATTCCTGGGTTTGTTGGTTCAGGGCTCAATAGGTGACTGCTCTTCTAGGGAGAATGGGTGGGGTCACGATTTTTGCAGAGCAGTTTCTTCAGAGGAGTTGTATCAAAGAGAGAGCCTCCCAATAGCAACCCTTAATTCGAATTAAAGGAAAGATTTTATCATGACTATAGATAGAAAGGGAAATTGAGATGTTAGCATCTGCCCTAAGTTTAAAATACCACTACAATTAACACACTGACTGAGGATCATAGGGTTGACACCGCCTCTGATCCCCCAAGCTCCTAAAAACCAACAAGTGCTCCCCCTACCTCCATACAGACATCTGGAGATTATCTGGGTGGAATTTAATGCTTTCTGATAAACGTTGTTTTCATAAAGCTACAAAAATATCAGGTGTCCCTCTCTAAAAGTGACTGTGTTTTTGCGCAAATCTGTCACACAGTGGACCATATCCTCTACCCTCTTGCACAAATCTCATCTCAGAAAAACACAAGAGGAAAAGTCAATTGCAAAAATAAGTCTTAAGAAAGAAACCCAACCCTTAAAAATAAAAACCAAGAGAAAACCTTTATAAGGTAGAAATTACTAAATTTAAATATATATATATATAATATATTTTTCAATCTTTCCTCTTTTAAAGACTAGTCTTTGGCAAGAGCTAAAAGATTTGATTTGGGATTAAAAGCTGAATGGTCTGTCATCTAGGCCAAGAAGAGAGACCCTTGAACTTTCTCTGACAATCTAGGATTTATGGACACTACATAAAATGGATATTTCCAGTGCCACACCTGGAAATTAAAGTGACTGTACAACATGTAAATCCTAGAGAAGTCCGTAAAAAAGTTCTCCAGAATTATATGAGCCAGGTAGAACTTCACCTAGAGTGTAACCTCATCAAAAGTAAAGTATATTTTATTTCTATTTTCCTAAGGACATTTTTAAAAAATGCTCAGTTTAAGAAACAAGATAAATCAAAATGAGATCCATGCCAAGAAGAAGAAAACACAATTAAATACCAGGTTTTGTTTTTTTTTCTTTTTATGGTTTGTTTGGCTACAAGAAAGTGTTTCAATCCATAGGAAGAATACTTATGTAAGAACTGATTGTTATAAAAGATCAAATTAAGCTGGTAAAGTTTCAAAGCCTACACTATTTTAGACAATGTACTGCCAGCATATTTTTTTAAACCCTTACAATAATGGCAGCATATGATCAGAGATGAAGACAAATCATTAAGACAGCAAGATGAGTTTGTGAAATGTATGCTGTTGCTTCAGCTACCAACCTCTCACAAGATTTTTTTATTCCTTAGCAACTGAAAATTTTACATTCATTCAGGTATGAGGAAAAAATCCATATTTGACTTCTCAGCCCTCAAATTCGATATCTCCTAAATGTACTAGCTTTTCTTCTTAGGATTAAACAAATGAACCTTTCTCTCTGCAGATCTGCTTTAGGTAAATGTTATAGCTCTTTTAATATAATCAATTATTTAATAAGAAAATATGTACTCAAAATAAATTTGGTCTCAGAAAGTTTTATATTAACAAATTGCTGTTTATATGACCAATCAAATCCCATTTCTTGTTAGATCAAGCACTGTAGATATATATATTTTTTTAAGGTACAATAGTTTTCCTATAAAACAAATAGCCCACCTAATTCATTTACTTAGAAGGAACTAACCTTCCTCAGTCTTTCATCCCATCAGATCTTCTTAAACTACAGCAGTTTTAACCTATAACTTTAATACCCATTAACCTGAAAGGCAAGGAGGGGGCCAGGCCTAAGGCTAATTCTTGGATTGAATTTCATCAGATGGTGAACTTGGTATTATCCTCAGAAAACAATCCCTCCCCCCACCCCCCACCACCAAATTAAATTAAGAGCTTGGAACTTCTGATACAGGAGTTCATTAAGCATCACATGACTGAGTCTATCAAGTCATAGGCTCCTCTTTTCAAATTTTGATATTTTCTTTTATTACAGTGCTCCTCGCCCAGGTTTATCCAGTTCCTAGTTTCCTCAAGATCCATTCTCTGAGATCTCAGAAACCTCCTCTTCTCCAGTTCTTGACCTGTAGGATCTCAGCCTGCCCTCTCTGAGGCATAGACAGAGTGGACAAGGAGCACTGCATCAGGCTGTACTTCAGGCTTCCTGCACAAGGAGTGGAAAGGTAATCTGCTCTTGTTAACAAGGGACTCACTTTGGAGGGGAGCAAACAATGCCCTCTTTAGAACATACCACTTCATGCCTTGCCAGTGGGCCCTACTTTGGAGTTTGTGCTCCTGAGAGTGACAGAGTTGGACTCAGTTATGGCTTCCTTACACATGGCTCATCTGTCCCTTCCATATGAACCTATAGTTGGTGCTAGAGTTGGTAGGTGTACATCAAAGAGACTTGAACCATGGGCTGTTCATGTGTTAGCTGGGCCCTGAGCTTCAGTGGGGTTGCAACACATACTCTCCAGTTCATCGGACTCACCCAGGACAACTAACAAGGAGGTGAGGATGGACAACGAGAGAAGGAAACGAGAGAGCCTACAACTGCAAGCAAGATAGTCTCATCCATTGGCTGTATGGGATTGAAGCCCCCTGTCAATTAGAGGTGGAGTGGACATCACCATTCCAGAATCCTCAGGATTGGAAATGAACTATGGACTAGAGTGGACTTATTGTTATTCTAAAATAGACTTGTTATGATTGTAGCAATGTAAGAAATTACAGCATTGATGTGGAGGCAGTGACCACTGGAGGCTCTGGGGACAGGGGGAGGGAAAGACAGGTGTAATGCAAGGGCTTTTTCAGGACTTGGGAATAGTCCTAAATGGCATTGCAACGACAGATATAAGCCATTATATATCATCCCATAGCCTGCAAAATTGTGTGGGAGAGAGTGTAAAGTACAATGTGAACTATGGTCCATGCTCAATGGCAATGCCCCAGGATGTGTTTATCAGCTGCAATGAATGTGCCACACTAATGAAGGATGTTGTTATGTGGGAGGGTGTGGGGGGTGTGGGGAGTGGGGCATATGGGAATCCCTATATTTTTTGTGTAACATTTGTGTAATCTAAATATCTTTAAAAAAATAAATTTTTAAAAAAAGAACATACCACTTCTTCAGAATGGCCATTCCCAATCTCTTGTTCTTTTCTTTCATAGCACTGATCACAGATTATAAGCGTACATTTGTGTCTACCTATTAATACATTTAATATAAGTTTCCTGTTCTGTACAGCAAGGTTTCCCTTATTAGAAGTAAGTTGCCTGAGAGCAGGAACTGTTTTGTTCACCCTGCACATTCAGAGGCTAGCACAGCCTGATAATTGTATGGATGAGTGGTTGGTTAATAAAAACACAGTGAATACAACTAGACAAATGCATCCTGCATCTTGCTCATTGAAGAGTGCAGGCATCATGTTTCTCTGTGTTCTGGTCTATTGGAGAAAATTATGTCTGAAAATGCATGCAGGGATGTGTTTGTTGGTGGGACGGGGGCAAGTGATTCAATATCCCCCTTTACATGGGATATTTGGCTATGTACGAATAGATATTGAGAGCAAAGAGGTATTGTGGGACCAGATGCAAAGTTGAAGTTGCATAGATCATGAACTTCATTGGTTAGTTGCCTGAATACTCATGCTACCCCGGGATGCCAGCCAGTGGCTAGGGCACCAGCAAGTATGACAGGACAGTGTCCCAGTTGTGCCTAAAACAAGCTGATACCAAGGAAAGGGACTCCATGAGCTACAGGATCTGGACAAGCTCATGTCTTAGGTCTTTCAGACAGCAGTTTCTTTCTTCAACATATCTTTGATACAAAAACTTGTTTCTTTCCATTTGTGACTAGAAAAGCCCCCTCCCAAATACACCCTTGCCAAGGTCATTACATTCACTCCCTGCTGCTAGGAAGGTTTGTACTTCGTCTCTCCCAAATAAGTGTGCCTCAATTGTTCTTACAGTCATCTCAAAATCAGAAAACAGAAATTATTCTAGGGCATAAAATCACTCACTATCATACACACACACACAAAAAAAGATTTCAAATCATCTTGCTTTGGATGTGATGTATTGATGGTTTATCATGTGTAACCTTCTACTGAGTCACTGCTCTGATGACAGAGAGAAAAGTAGTGAAAGGGAAGTTAGGCCTGTAATGCTGGCTATGCCAGTGGGGGAAAGTAGGTGTTTAGGGCCCAAGAGGCCTGAAGTTGCCCCGAAACAGCTCTGGAAAAAAAGATATAAAGAAGAAAACAATCACTACCACTTCTTCTGGTTTATAATGACAAATTCCTCCTTCATAGGAGGTGGGCAACATGGGAATCCCAGTGGGTTCCGTGTAATATTTTGGGTAATCTAAGCACCTCTTAAAATATATGTATATATATATATATAAATAACATTTTTGTAAGCAAATACACATATATGCATATATATTTATATATCATTTTGCAAATGTTTGTATGTATTGTGAGAATTTTGATTTTTACCCATAATAAAAAATAAATAAATAAAATTTTAAAAAAATAAAAAATAAATTAAAAAAATGAAAATAAAAAAAAATAAAGAGTCCATGACATCAGGTCCCAAATCCTCTTTTCTCATTTTGCCTTCTTTTCCCATTATCATATTACTCCAGCAAAGGTTTTCAACTTGATCCTCTGCCACTGTGCAAAATATTTATCCACTGTGGTAGACTGAAGTTTGTACCCCAGTTTATACGTGTTCTTAATATTAATCCACATTCCTGTGGGTGTAAACCCATTGTAAATGTGACATCCTAAGGCTGTTACTTTTACTTAAGGTTTGGCCCAAGTGAATAAGGGTAGCCCTTAATCCAGACTACTGGAGGTTTTAATAGAGAACCCAGAAGAAATCACAGGAGCCAGAAAGAAAAGGACATCACTATTTGATGGGAGGCAGATGTACAAGCCAAGGAATCCCAAGGATTACCGGCAGCCAGCACTCATACAGACTCTGAGAGAAAGCAAGTCGTGTTGATATCTTAATTTTGGACTTCATCTTGCCTCAATTTCGTGAGTCAATAAAAAATCATTGTTTAAGCTATCCCATTATGTAGTATTTGTCATAGCCCAGTAAACCAAGACATCCAACTTTGATAATGGACTTCTGTCAAACCCTTTTTCCTTCCTCCTTTATGTTTATGTCATGTCCACCAACTCACCAGCTGAAGGAGAGAGAAATGTCTGCCTTGCTTTTGTCTTTCTACCTTGAAAAATTAGTCTTCTTTTGTGGAAACTACAGTCTATGGCCTTCAGACATGTATTCAAAACATATAATTTTAATTTCTACTGGGAGAGAACCAGGAGAATTCTGTGCCCAGGGTAAAATTCCTTAATTTTGCTCTGTAGCAACTACACTGTGATTAAATGGTCAATATTAAATACAATGGCCTTTAATACAGATTTTTTTTTTAATTCCAAAGCCAATAACACTGAAGAAGAAAAAAAGAACTAAGATTCATATGGCTCAAGCAGTTGAGCATCTGCTTCCCACATGGAAGTTTCCTGGGTTCAGCTCCCAGTGCCTCCTAGAAAAAACAAAAACAAACAAAAAAACCAATGCAGGGGAGCTGATGTGGCTCACTGGTTGAGCACTGGCTTCCCACATATAGGGTCCCGGGTTCAATCCCCGGCCCTCAGTAACCTTAAAAAAAAAAAGAGTCATAAGGTTGACCTTCCAATTTGGGCTGAGAACTATAGAGGTAAGGGGTTCAGGTTTGGGGATCAGACAAGCCTAGACTAAAATATTTGTTCTATCACACCAAAGCAAGGTGTTACTAACAGGGTGGTATATGGGAATCCTGTATTTTATGCATGATTGTTCTGTAAACCCACAACTTCTCTAATTAAAAGAAAGTAAAAGAAGTCTTTGTTCTGCAATTTATCAGTACTGTCATCTTGGATAATTCACTCAAACTCTCTGCACTAACTGGAGTTATTCTTTGCAAGCAACAGAAACTTACGATGGCCAATTGAAGCTGAAAAGTGATTTATTGGAAAGGTATCTGGTTACTCAAAGAGTCAACGAGGCAGTCAGCAGGAAAAGCAGCCAAGCTCACACCCATCAGAACCAAGTGGTTAGGATGCCTCAACCAGCATGGCACCTTCCGAGCCACCATCATCTGCCTCTAAGTGCCAATGTGAACGACTCCTAAAATCGTTCTTGTGTCTTAGTGCCACTCCCTCAAGATTATATAGCATCCTGGGCAGTAGCATCTGACTGGGCTAGCCAAGCTCACACGCTCAAGCTGTGGCAGAGTATGGAAAGAGGGAGGCTTCTGCCTGCGTAGCTTCGTGATGGTAGGGCTTTGCCCTCTACAATATCACACAGTGGAGGAGTCCTACAAACAGGCAAGGCATTGAGAGGCTGGTTAGTCTTTTAAAAATGGCAAGCTCCCCCTCATTCCTTAATCAAACTTCAGTTTGATTATCTTTAAAATGGGATACTACCTAGCCCCTTCCTCAGAGGTTTAAAGATTAAATGACATACACATAAAATGTTTCACATGGTTGCCTCACACAGAGTAAGCATTGGATAAATTTCCACTATTCTTACTAATTCTTGTGACTAAGCAAGTCACACAGCTTTTCTGTGGCCATGTTCTCAGTCCTACTGAGAACAGTCCTACTGTATTAGCATCAGCTGACCGCTGACACACGCAGCCTTCCCAAAATCTCGGTGGGTTATTTCTCGTTCCCTTCATTGTCCAGCAAGGATCACTGGGATTGGAATGAAGTCTCCCACTCCAGGCAGGCATTCAGGGAACTAGCCACTCCGTCTAGTAGCTCTGTGATACACCAGGGCCTTGTATATGGTTAGCAGAAGAAGGAATAGAGAGCACGGAGGATTGGGGTCTCACAGACCAGGCCTGGAAGTAGCATACATCACTTCCACCCATGCTCCACGGGCCTGAATTCAGTCACATTGGCTGTGCCAAACCTCAAGGAAGTCTGGGAAATAGCATCTAGCTGTGTGTTCAGGAGGAAATGGAAATAGAGATTGGTGAAACATGGCAGTCTCCATCACACCTACCTAATACCCACATGGGGTTGCTGAGAGGACTGCTGTAAATGCAAATGTGAAAGTTCTACGGAAAGTGACTAATACAAGCTACAAATGATGCTGGTGTTGATGATTAAGCCAGGGAGTTTCTGTGCATCTTCAGAAGTCCTAAAACATACAGCAGCTTTGGTGTGAAAAGAAATAAAAAAATAATGAGGTCCTCCTTTCTGCAGATCAGAGTTCTGAAGGGAACTAATAAGGCTTTTGCTCTCTGTCTCTGAAAATGGGCAACAATAGGTAAATGGCCCTCTTTCTTTGTCCATTGGCAGTCCATAATGGGAGTGCAGCAGAGATACTCGTTTGGGAGAAAAGGAGGAGAAAAAGAAATGGGGAGAAAATGATCACAATGAGGAGTATAACTGCCAGAGCAGGAGGCAGCCTGAAACAATCACTTGCTGATGACCAGCCTCCAAAGAAGTAATTTATGGCACATGAAGACGTTGGGGAGTTAATCATAGTACTGACATGTGGAACAACTCCAGGCACTAGATTCAGCTTAAAATTCATTTTTAGAAAATGAAACTAATTAGGAGATCACATACTGGAAATGCACCACTAAAAAGGGAGGACCATCCGGAGGGCCACAGCTATAATCATGGGCATCTTCCCATGCCCAAGGCCAGATTAATACTATGCTGGTAGCCCACTGAACTAACTGGCTGAGCAAATGGAAGGCAAATTGTGTCCAAGCACTGTGTTATTTGCACCAGATAGATGCCTTCTACACTCTGTTTTGAGTATCCACGTGGTCTATCATGAAAGACAAAGAGCAAACACAATCTGCACAGGCTTTGCTACTCAAATGTTAGTGCTTTAGGAATGTTCTAAGACCTTGTCAGCTTTGACTTGGTAAGAGGTCCAGGCCACGTTTGATTCATCCTGCTCACAGGAATCATTCCTTTTAGTACGCCATCCCTGCTAGCAAAGCCCAGGTTTCCTCTGTCCCGCATCTCCTTTAATCCAAGGACTCACCCTAGTCAAAGTGAATGTGCTTGGTAGCCCCCAAGTCAAATAATCAGCTAGAATAGAGCAAGCAAACTGATCAGTCAGTTCTTAGGCAAGTTCAACCATCAGAGAGGATTTAATGTTAGCTCTAAAGAACTGAACTCAGGTCCTCTAGTGCACAGGAGTAGGGGTTGGGGCAGAAAATGCAAAAGAAAATATAGAATATTTAGATAAAAATCCATTCAACTGAAATGTACAAAGACAAGACTTGCCCACATAATAATGGTCACTCTTCAATTCCTTTTGCAATATAGATTTCTGGCAAAGTGTGAGAAAAATTGAACTCCACTGTCTCAGGTTTTCAAATTAAGAAAATAAAATAACTGTTTCCCAAACCTTTGACTTATACTTCTAAAGGCTTAGTTTAAGCTTTAAGAATCACACACTAAAAGGGTACAGATAACTCTCATTAATCTTTATTTTAGACTTGTGTTCTAGATTCTTATTTATTCTCTATCTCACAAAAGCTACTGTGGAAAGAAAATTTAGAGGACTAGTGTGAAAAACAGCTCAGTTGGTAGCAAGGAAATCCGGTTTATTCATGACCTGCTGACACTTGTAATACTTAGGTGTCTTGTATCTCAGCTGTTTGCCTTGGGTTTTATATTTACCATACTCTTCATTGTGAGCAATTAATGAGTACCAATCCTAATTGTTCCCATTTTAGGAACTTCAAATGCAAAGAAAACTGGAAAAAAATTTCTATGAGGAGAAAGTGAGTAGAAATGGAACTTCCCATCTTCCCTTCATACATTTATTGACAACTATCTGACATAAGTGATAGTGATGCACTCTGGTTAATGTGGAATGAGGGTAGAATGTGCAGTTTTCCTTTTTGTTGTGTTGATTTGTTTTAAATGCTGAGATAATTCTAGAAGTTACTACTCAAAGGAAGCATAGACAACAAGGGTGGTTATAGTGGTAACGAAGAGAAGACTGTGAGAAACAGACCAATCGCCATCCATTCTTTTCATATTGGCTAAAAAATATGTATTTTCCCTTCTGGATCCCTAACATTAATGAGGAAATGGTATAAACGATAGAATGATGCTATATTATTATATCCATATGATGCCTCCTAGACATTTTATGTTCTGTAATTAGTTGAAATCTGGAGTACCCTCTTTGTTTATTACTTGCCATCTGAGAATAACTTGAGAACCAAATAAATTTTTAGGTTTGTTCATTCATGCTATTATGGCCTTAAAGGAATGAGTGCCTGCCTATCATATGAAAGAATCGATTTATTCATGCACCCTGTGAGGAGATGCAAGATGTTAAAACGCATGTATACTTCATGTGAAAAGAGATTTTTCTAGGAATTAAAATTGTGTGAAGGCCCACACAGTTTCACTTTATATTTAAAACAAACTACTGAAGGGGCTATAATTACACCATGAGGTTTTACAATCATTTTTCAGTTTTCAGTTCTGATTTTAAAAAGAAAGTAGAAGAGTACCCAGAAAAACTGTTCCTCACCAGACAAGAAGCCAAACAAACTGAATTCAAAGAAAAGGATGGGCTTTTCCAAGAGTTAATCATGGAGGTGATGACGGGAAAATCCCTTAGTCTCAAGCCCTTCAAAGCCCTTCTTTCTCTCCATGGGCTTTTCAAAGCACGCGGGGTGAACGTGTCTAACACGATAGAAAACAGCCAAGGCCAGGAAGCTCAGTGTACCGGTCCGTTCAGGGCGAAGAAGTTCCCGAAAAGGGAGGAAGTCTTCGCGATTAGACAGACAACCTGACAAACGGCCCTCTCGCCCTCACCAACTCTCCCCTGTCGTAAGGGACGGCCACCTCCACAGCCGCAGGCTCTGCCACCTGCGCCTGCAGAGGCTATGCTCCCAGTCTCCTCTCCCTCTTTTTTTTTTTTTTTTTTTTTTTTTTGCCTAGGGCTGCCCTACCGAGAGCAGCCCGCAGCCCGGGCACTGCCAACTAACTCCTTTTATGGTGAGAGAATGGATTATTCGTTGTTTGTCCGCCCAAGCCTGGTACCCACCCATCCATCCACACACTACGTCTGCAGCGCGCACCGAAGGCTGTCCCGAGGGCACACGCGCGCGCGTACGGACACACACACGACTCCCTTCCCCGCAACCCCAACTGCCCCCGGCCGATCCGAGGCAGAGTACTAAAGCAGTTGCCCTCTCCTCCCAGGCGCCAGAAGTTGAAACCCGCAGAGAGCAGGTGCGAGAAATAGCGGAGAGCGCGACGAGACCCTGGTTTCAGCACCGACCCCACCGGATGCGAGTTGAGGAGAGGACAAGAGGGTGCCGGGGAAAGCATGGGGACTTCCTAGCGTTCCTGCGGGCGGCGGTCCCTCCGCATTATCGGCGGGAGGCGCGGGTGCCGCTGCTCAGGGTCCTCGCGTCCCTGGGAAGGCGAGAAAGCTGCGAGAAGCCGCCCCTGGGCGGCGAGGCAGGGCCAACGCGGCCGGGAGCCGGGTCCCCAGTCCCCAAAGCCTCCGGCCGCCGCCCCCGCCGGCCTTCCTGCCTCAGCCGCCAGTGCCGGCAGCCGCGCGCCGGGGAGAGCGCGCGCTCCGCCCCCTCCCAGTCCCGCCAATGGGCGCCCGGGCCTAGCGCCGTCCGTCTCCGCCCCCGCCAGGGAAACTTGAAGTCAGAGAAAAGTTTGCACAGAGGCTGGAAGGGCGAGAGCGGAGCCCGCAGCCCCGCAGTCTGAGGAGGAAGATGAACGGCCCCAGGTCAGGGCTCCAGGCCGAGCGGACCCCGAGCCTCTCCCAGGGCGCCAAGAGCGGCCTCAGCGGCAGCCGCCAGTCCCTATAGCCTCCCGTACTGCCAGTGGCTGGGGAGGAGGGCGGCCAGGGAGGGAGGAGGCTCGGTGCCACCTGCGCGCGCGGCCGCGCACCTGAGCGCTGTCAGCCCACGAGCTGGACCTGCGGGCTCTGCAAACCTGGGATTCGTCTTTGAAAGAAGAAGAATAAAGTAAAGAAGAAAAGCAAGACCAGCCTTGACTGACCCATACCACTGCCCCCCTCTGGTTCTCCAAGTTTTGAAAGCTGGCCGCCCTGAACCCTGTTCCGGAAAATTGGCAGCCACTGAGTCCCGGCTCTGAGAAGGCAAAGGCTTGGCAAGCTCCGGGCTAAGCGGGGCGAGGCCAAGGGGCAGGTTGGAGGCTTGTCCAGGGCATCTGAGGGGTGACCCTGGGGACCCACGGGGCTGCCACCGCCGTCAAAGGTGAGATGGGGCTGGGGGCACTGGACAGAGAACGCGGAGGGAGGGGGCAATGCACCCTCCAACTTGTCTTCCATAACTTGTTTTCGGTGAAGAGTTTTATTGACTCAGGTTCTGTCGGGAATAGCAATAGTGAGCCACTTTTCCCTTGAGATGGGTCTTGTTCATTTTGGCAGTATAGAGTGAGTTGGGTTGGAGGAAGGAGGAGGAGGGAACGGCAGCATCAGCTTATAAATATTAATGTCCGTAGAGTGGTGCTGCTGGGAGGACTTGGCGGGAGCCTGGAGATTTGGATCGCCCGCAGTTGGTAAGTGGCGTCAATCCAGTGAAGACTCCAGTGGCCCCTCGTGTCTCAACCGCATATTGTTTCTTGGACGCGGGTCTAACACCTTGCAAGTGCTCACCGCGCCTTTGTCTCTCTCCTCCTATCCCCAGACCCAGCCTCGCACCCCAGTGCTGCGCACGGCCGGCCACCGCCACCATGTCCACTCCCGGGGCCAATGCGTCCGCCTCCTTGTTCCCCGAACGACTCAACAGCCCGGTGACCATCCCGGCGGTGATGTTCATCTTCGGGGTGGTGGGCAACCTGGTGGCCATCGTGGTGCTGTGCAAGTCGCGCAAAGAGCAGAAGGAGACGACCTTCTACACGCTGGTGTGCGGGCTGGCCGTCACCGACCTGTTAGGCACCTTGCTGGTGAGCCCGGTGACCATCGCCACGTACATGAAGGGCCAGTGGCCCGGGGGTGAGGCGCTGTGCGAGTACAGCACCTTCATCCTGCTCTTCTTCGGCCTGTCGGGCCTCAGCATCATCTGCGCCATGAGCATCGAGCGCTACCTGGCCATCAACCACGCCTACTTCTACAGCCACTATGTGGACAAGCGGCTGGCCGGCCTCACGCTCTTCGCCGTCTATGTGTCCAACGTGCTCTTCTGCGCGCTGCCCAACATGGGCCTAGGCAGCTCGCGGCTGCAGTACCCGGACACCTGGTGCTTCATCGACTGGACCACCAATGTGACGGCGCACGCCGCGTTCTCCTACATGTACGCGGGCTTCAGCTCCTTCCTCATCCTCGCCACCGTACTCTGCAACGTGCTTGTGTGCGGCGCGCTGCTCCGCATGCACCGCCAGTTCATGCGCCGCACGTCGCTGGGCACCGAGCAGAACCACGCGGCCGCCACGGCGGCCGCCGCGTCTTCCTCAGCTTGGCGGGGCAATGCGGCCTCAGCCTCCCCCGCCCTGCCGCGCCTCAGCGACTTTCGCCGCCGCCGGAGCTTCCGCCGCATAGCGGGCGCCGAGATCCAGATGGTCATCTTACTCATCGCCACCTCCCTGGTGGTGCTCATCTGCTCCATCCCGCTGGTGGTGAGTGACCGGGGCTGGGACCCCTGCTCGACCCTTTACCCATACCCACCTCACTCCATCCTCTCTGATTCCTTGGTGGTGAACTTGACACCTCCGGGTCGGCGCGGGGATCCGCTATACCCAGCTTCCGAGGGCAGTCCCAATCCGCTTTCCGCCCTGTCCCCACCGAGATTTAGCAGGTGCTTTTTTCCTACATCCGAGAGGTTCTTTCCCCGGAAGTCGGGTTTCCTTTCTGTACTCAGCCAGCCCCTGCCTCTTGCTGCCTGACACGGGCCTAGAAACTTCTGGGAAACACCCTGCTCCTCTCTGTGTCAGATATGGCTGGGAAACCACTGTCGTGTCACAGCCCGGTCCTCCACACTGTGAAAGACTGAGCTTGAGATGTCAGAGGGAGCGATCTCCTTGTAGTACACCATTCTTTAGGAGGGTGGGATTTGGGGTGCTTTGATTTATGTAGAGTTTTAGAATTTTAGAACTAGAAAAGCTTTCAGATGCCTTTTTAGTCGAGTCTAACTCCCTCACTCTACAGAGAAAATTGAGAGGGGGCCAGAAAAGATAAGGGACTTGCTTAAATTAATGCAGCAGAAGCTACGCTGTAAAGCTGTTTCCTGCTCCTTACATCTCCATGCACATGTGGGTCCCAGTTGGTGTACCGGGCATGTCCAGACTCAGGCCCCTTCAGTTCTCTCTGGGGGACAGGAAAGCAGGGTTTCTCAGGGGGCTATTATGGACAGGATGGTGGACATTGGGTATTGAATTTGAATTCTCAAATACCCTGAGGGGAACAGTACCCTTATGGAGAAACTGAGGTTTAGACCCAGTCTTGTTTATTACCAAAGCCATATAACTGGTGGATAATACCTTAGGTTTCTCTGACTTCCAGACCTGCACATGTGATATTACATCATGTCTCAGTCCTACAACACTTCCAATTTTGGCCTTTGGACAGTGTGTCTGGTTGATCTTTGGTGCACCTCATTTTTAGGACAACACCTTCTTTAAAACTGCCCTTGCATTAATGTTTAAAATATTATCAGCAATAAGATTCAAAACGTACCTGGTTCTCTGCTTTACCTGGCTTTAAAACTGAATGCATCAGAAGCAGATGGGCAGACGAACATAATTCTTTATCTAGAGTTTCTCTTGAAAACAACTAGTACTGAGTTTTCCATCTCTCACAACACTATATTCCTGGAAATTCAAAACTACCAACTTAGAAAGAGATGACTGTTCTTCCTTTTGCTGGTTGGGAGCCAAGACAAAGTAAATTTAATGAGATTTTAATCCTTTCTTTCCCTTATTAATACGGGCCAGGGGTCTTTATTATTAAATATATATATATATATATATATATCTGATAAAATTGACTGTAAATGGAAGGAACTTACTTAGAGGTAGCTGAGAGTCTGCGTACAGTAGCTTATTGCCAATGAGTTTAAACAGAAGTGAATATAATTGGCCAGAAGAGCCTTTAAAACCATTCCAGGACCCAGTGTAATTTACAGAGTTAGTTACACTTGAGCCACATAAATATATTTTACTGTCTGAAATGGCAACTCAGAATAAAGTGAGATTTTGGAAGAAACACCACAGCTCCTGCGGGGGCCCTGGTTCTCCGGTCTCTGTCTTATGTCTTACAAAACAGTAAATGCCAATGTGCGTGGCGGTTATTTACAGAACATCCTCTTTAAGGAACTGAGGAATTAGAGCTAGAAGGGTAGCAACCTGCACATACTTAAATGTGTTTTGGTTTGAGATGAGCATGTGAAGCTACTGATTACTGCACAGTCAAAGATGAAGTGTTTTCTTCCAGCAGCTTGAGAGGCATAAAAACTTTAATTAATCTTATGGGCCGAAGTGATAGCCCTGGCCCTAAGGTTTGGGGCCATTTATCACAAAACCTTTGAAATTATTTGAGGAGCTAGAGGCAAGAAATATAGAAGCTATATTGTGGCTTGCAAATTAACCACATTTTAACTAACAAAAAAATACTATCCACTCTGTAAATACATGTAGTAGATATTAAGGAATTTCATCCCGAAAACTGAAACTGGCTCAGCTAAGAAGTAAATCACATATCAAGCACTCTCATACTTTTCTAAGAAATAAATAGCTATAAAAGTAGCAGTGGCTTCCATTTTAAGCCCTTCATCTGAATTACTAATAATCTATTTTCAAAATCAGTTTAATTGTAATTAGTGATAAGGGGATCATTATACACACCTATGCACAATTCAGCAATTACCCAGAATCAAAAGGAAAACGTATTCACAACCATAGTCTTCCTTACTTTTATACTTTTCTTGTTTTGTTTTGTGTGTGTGTGTTTCTCATATTCATCTTGTAATTTAAGAGTAATGCTTCTGAACCCTCTGACATTTAAAGCACTTGGACCTAGCTTCAGTTCCAAGGAAACAAATGAAGCATGCAATTTAACTTTTATCAAATCAATTAGGTTGTTAATCCCATTTGAGGAAAATCAAACCCTTCAAATAATTTAAAATTCTTTAGAAAGGCTAATAGAGCAACTATAGTTTACTTGGAATTCCAGAAAGTTTGACACAATATGTGACGAAAAATGAGCAGCTACTGAAAAGCAGCTAGTTTTGATTTTAAAGGGGCACCAGGAAAGAAAAAGCTACAGTGGTCTTTGGAGGAAGTTTGATATTGAGTTTAGTATCAAAAGTAAAATTTAATTTGCTCTCCAAAATATATATCTCTAATAAATAGAACTAAGCTTGGAATGGGAATAGAAAAGCTGGAAAATTAGTTGTGGATATAAGGAACCGTGCTGAACCTGCACAATTCTGTGAAGAGGGGCATAATCAAGAAACAAAGGTGTGAGTAGAACCTACAAGGAACATCACATAACAAAATTTATGTGGAAGTGGTTCTTGCCATTTTGTCCATTCTTCTATTTATAATCAGTCTTGGGTTTTTCAAATACAGGAGAAGCTGAAGAAATGAAAGTCTGCACTTATGATAAATAAAAGGGATTACATGCTTTAGAAAGTTGTAACCAAGACAGTTTTACACTGCCCCAATGTTAAAAGATGTAGCTAGATTAATTTCTGGCACCTAATTTTATAGTTATAAAGGCTAAGATAAAGATTTAAGCAAATATTTTGCCTCAGGGCTAAACAGTTACATTGAAGAATTTGGAAAGGTATTTTCTCCCATGTACAGGCTGTAACTGTTGAGTGTTTCTTTTCTTTCTTCTTACTCTAAAGCAGGGGCTCTTAACCTTTTTAGTTCCACGGGTTCCTTTGCCAGTCAGGTGAAAACCACGGACTCCTTACTAAGTCCACACTACTGTGTGTTACTTAATAAATATATCACACCTGCACCAACACGTAGCCACAAGAATGTTTTGGGTTTTTTTTCCTGAATTTCAATTTAAGCTCACGGACCCCTTGTTAGAAACCCTACTCTAAAGTAACAAATATTCATCTCTGTTAGGGGCAGAATGGCCAATTTGAATAATCTGCCGTGGGTTTAATTTATGTCCTTAGGAAAATAGTTTCCTGTGAGTGTTTATTTGATTGCTTACTATAAACTAGCTGTTGCTATAAAGCTTTCACCACCATTTCATCAGCAAAGGTTTGTAAGGGCAGATGGAAACTGTGTAAGTAGATACTCTTGTTTATAGTGGGCAAACTGAAAGTGGGGTCATTAAAACACCACTGATGGAAATTCAGAGGAGTAAAAAATCATATCTATGGGTATAAGAGTGATGCCATAAGTTTGGGTAATATCACAACAGAACCTGGGCACCTGAGTATTTGATTACTTTTGCTAGAACTTAAAAATAGCAATTCCTAGAAGCATTTTTCAGTCATAACATGAAATTGCAGCCTAGTAGTAGTACCTTGAAGAGTGCAGTAAACACAGAAAAGTAAGACATTTCCACACATCTGGCATCTCATTTGGTTCTTGAAGAAGCCCTAGAAGGAAGAGAAAATAAGGCATGCTGGCTTTTCCCCCCTCTCTGCACCTTAGTTTACTCAGCTGCAGGTGAAGAATTTATATCATTCAGTAATTACTGAGTGACTGTAGACAAGTCAGTTTAATGCTCTTTCACCATGCTTTGCTGACCTGTCAAGACTTGGTTTTACTGGACATCTACTATCAAGAATTTTTCCCCAGAACTGAAGTGATTTTTTTAGTCTCCTAGTAGAATGTTGAACGTTAGAGCTAAAAAAAAACAAACAACAAGAAAATTCAGAAACAAGTTTTCAGTATTAGTGACCCTATAGAGATTTACATAAATTGCCCACAATAAATGACCAGTTAGTGACCCGGAGGGAACAAGAACCAACCTCTCTTATACTGCCACCCAATCAAGATATATTTCCACTAATAGATCTTTTACTTAAAGATATTTACTTAAAGATATTTTTTTGGTTAAGAACTTCTAGTAACAGCTGTGTCAATTTTGAACTTTTCACATGGCAGTTAGATAACAGCACACACACAGCCCATTCCTTTTATGAGCTTGGAACAGAACAAGTAGCACATACAAATCCAATTCCAGGATCTTGTCGTTTATTGGAAAGCATTACTACTTTGACAGTCAGTTACTAAATCAGTCTAATCAGGATCTCAACATTCTTTTACAATTGGACATTCCCTGCCAACAGGTTATTCTTAAGCAAGAAGTATGTGTTTTTGATACTGGATCGTTAACCATACCCCACAGCTACCTCTAAGCTGTATATATCAACAAATTTTTTCAAATTATTGATGTATTCCAAAGAGGCCAAGCTTCCATGTGTGGGTTACAAAAAAGTAATGACAGCCAGCATATATGTTATATGCTGGGCACAGTACTAAGCGCTTTCATAATTTGTACATAAATTTTAAGCAGCAGAGCCATGATTTGAATGGAGGTATGATTCCAAAGCCTGGGTGCTTACTTCTACAATATCTTACCCTCCCTTAAATCTTTCCCATCACCATACCTTTTTAATTTATCATATTTCTCCAAGTTGTGTTCCAGTGCTGTACCTTTTATGCTCCTGAACACTAATATCTAATCATCCTCGAGATTTTTAAAATATTATAATGTACATTCATGTTATTGATAAGCCACATGCACAAATCTACAGCTCCAAAGAAATAGACTAACTTTTAAAGTTGGAACAGAGAATTTATATGGCTTTTATTTAGTGAATTCTTTGAAGGTGTTTATTTACCCCCTGACTCGGAGGTTCTATTTTATCATCAACAGACACTCTTCCAACCTTGAAAACTGCCTGAACATGTTTATTTTATGTAACATACAGAGCCTGTTAGACAAGAATTCTAGAAAAATGCTTTGACCTACCCACATGACATTCAAGTACTGGTTTGGATATTCCATCGCAATCTGGGTTTTCTCCCTTTGGGAAGAGCAAATTAGGAAGTCTTAAAGTGAAGCAGGAGTTGTTATTTTTTTGTTAAACATTATGAAGTACATGAAGTTAGGGGAGGTTTTCTTTTGTTTTGTTTGTTTGCCTTTTTTTCTTTCTCTACATGAAGTAAATCTCCATTGAGCATATGCTGAAAAGGAAAATTTATTTGTATTGGTTCTTTTCAAATTATTTGACCTACTTTTGAGAACGTTTTTACCTGAATTTGGAATTTTGCTTTATATACTTATCCTTTTGCTACCCTGTGAATTCACCTTTACTAAAACAACATTAAATGACAAGGTTCAGTGGGTTATACTAATTGTGACCTTTCCCCCCATAGAACTCTCAAATAGAGCATGCTTTTAGTACAGCCTCCTTTCATGCCCTTCTATAATAATCAAGATACAAGATAAATTCCTGCTATGGATTAAGTGAGGCACAGAAATGATTCTTGAAAAATCATCACCTTTGACATGAAAACCCCACTATTAATTTTTTTTTAAATATTCCAACTTTTCTAAAAGATCACCAAAATTTAAAAATTAAATGCCAAATTCCTAATACATTCCTTTAAATAGCTACACATTTTCATTCCTTTTATATCCATTTAAACTGTTCAAAAATTTTTCCTCCTTTCTGTAGTAATCATGTTTCCTTTGAGGTTGTAGTGGAAGAAGCAACCAGCAACAAAACAATTCAATGTTAAGATCTCAGAAATGCAAAGTTCAGACTTAACCAAGATTGTGCTCTCAAAGATTGGCTTGGAGATGGCTGTGAAAAACACTTCCTCAGCAAGGGCCTGTAGTACCAAAAACTCCCAAGTGGAGCAACACTGCCACCTTGAGGCATGTAGTCACAAGTTTGAACCAGACAAACCCTGACATCGGTTTCTTCACAGGGCTTGATACTAAGACTTAAATCCATCATTTGTTTCATCTGTACGGATACAGTATGTGATGTGAATGAAATATAGCCGCCATGCTTTTTATCAATAATTGCATTGCTGAGAAATAATTCTTAAACAGAAAGCCAGCCTAGTAGAACAAAAAAACAATACGGGGGTTATCTGGAGACCTGGATACCAACAGGGACTTTGGATGAGTTACTCAAAACCGCTAGGTCTCAATAACACGTTCTCTGAGGAAAGGTCCCTAGATATATGGTAACTGCTCAGAGCCCACTCCCAGCTAGCTGAGGAACTCAATATTAAGTTTATGGTAGGGAGGCATTTTGTTTTACCTGTTTTTGTAAAGGTGAAAAATCAATCTTGCTTTGTCCTGATATTATTATTTATTTCAGTATATTTTCTAAAAATATTTTAAGAGAAGATGTACTATGCTAAATATGATATATATGCTGTTCATTCTAGTTCATTCTTCATTTAACTGTCTTCCAGAGATCAAGGTTTTAACTTCACGAAAGTTATACCCATTTGACCATTTTTTTCAATGCCATTTAGAGGTCCAAAATCTCTTACCCAAAACATTTAGGGCTAGATGTGTTTTGGAATTCAGAATTTCTTGGATTTTAGAAAAATAATTTAGTAATATACTGTATAAGATGTAGTATCCTCATTAGGACTGGGAAAATATCCCTTGGGCAAAATATAGGACTATTCACAGTTAAGTAGAATAAATAGACTCTCAATAGCCTCACAGACTATCCAGTTCAAGTTTTGCTGCCAAAATAACTTTAGGTCAGGTTTTGCAACCAAAGGAATTCTAAAAACAAAACAAAATAATAACAACAGCAAATGAACAACGAAAGTTTGCTAATAAGGGGTTGTGGGACCTGTAGCTGATTAAGGTCTAAATTCCAGTTAAAGAACAACTAGAAATAGAGTTATACTTTTCTGATCCAGCATCATCCAGGAATAAGTTTCATGTAAGTTAAATTTTGCAGATTAATGCAATTTATTTCTTTAAACATTCTAAACTTTCTTCTTTTAACCAAATTATTGTAAATCTTTCTAAAATATCCCTTACACATCCCTGGCTTTTTTTTTTTTTTTTTTTACCGGGAGGTCCTAGGGATCGAACCCGGGTCCCTCCATATGGGAGACGGACGCCCAACCATTTGAGCCACATCCGTCCCCTG
>JAKSZT010054470.1:1378216-1451397 GCA_026826555.1 Tolypeutes matacus | reverse complement strand
AATCCCTGGCTTTTAAAAAAAGAAAACACAGAATAAAATTTAACCCTTTCTTAGTGATTCATACACCATGAGTATATGTCCCCCACATCTTATTAAAGTTAGGGATTTTTGCTCCAAGTTAGATGGCTCCAGCTATGCTTTTATGAGTTCTTCTTTCTTCTTTTTATGGTTTTTAATGTATCCTCCTTGGCTATGAGACTCACCTATTACTTCCCCCTAACATAAAATGATTAATAAAGGCACAAAGATACCTGGCAAGTATCTTAAAATCACTATTTTTTATAGGAAAAACATATGACATTTTAATATAAATAATCCTGCTGGAATTAGATGATCTAGGCCCCCCAAAAATGTAATGTTTTAAGAGTAAATATGAGAGTGTACCTTTAACAAGGGCTTTTTCCTCTAATAGGAATAAAATGACAGTCTTCCTTTGGTTTACATAAATTCATGCTCTTTTCACTGAATCATTTAAGTTCCCAGAAGTTGGCATATCTTTTCATTCTTCCATGACTTGACACATGGAGTTACCTCTATCTGAAATGTTATGTCCTTCCTTCTAAATTTAGCAAACTCCCACTCATCTATCAAAACTCAGTGCAAGCTTCATCCCTTCCAAGAAACAAATGGTTGAACTACTTACCTGTCTTCTGAACTATTCATTACTCTCTATCTTTGAGTTTATGATATCTAATGCAACTTTTTGTCCCCATAATCACAAGGCCTAACACAGTAAATGCTTACTGTTAAATGATTAAATGCATGAAAGAGTGTATGAGCAAATAAGTGATTATATTAAGAGCAAATTTTTAACTGCCCATATAAGATTCCAATATAGCAAATAAGTTTGTTTGTTTTTTGCATTTGCTTCATTGTTCGTGCATTTGCTTCATTTTTGTGGGCCTGGCATGTGGTAGGCTGGCAGATACAGCTGTTGCCCTAAATAGCTCATATTCTGCACTATAATGTAGTCATCCCTACTGCTCTGCCCAGACGGCTCTTTCAACTCTTGGCTGTTTATTGGCTCAAATGCTATACAAGCTCAGAGGAGGGAATGACTCTGATTAGAGTATCGGGGTGGATTTACTGAGTGGCATTTGAGCACAAGACTTTAAAAATGAGCAAAAACATCAGGGAGCCTGTTTTAGTTTGCTTGGCTGCCGAAAGCAGGTACCATAAAATGGGTTGGATTTTAAAAGTGGGAATTTATTAGCTTACAAGCTTACAGTTTCGAGGCTGAGAAAAATGTCCAAATCAAGATATCAGACAATGCTTTCCCCCTGAAGACCAGCTGCCAGCAACCCTGAACTCCTCTGTCATATGGCAAGGCACAGCACATGGTGGTGTCTGCTGATCTCTCCCATTTCTTCTGGGTCCCGTTGCTTTCAGCTTCTTGCTTCCATGGCTTTCTTTCTCTTTGAATTTCATTTTCCTATAAAGGACTCCAGTAAGAAGATTGAGATCCACGATGGGCCACACCTTAACTTAAGTAACCTTATCGAAAGGCCCTTCAGTAGGGTTATACCCACAGGAATGGAATAACTTAAAGAATATGATTTTCTGGGGTACATACAGTTCCAAACCACCACAGAGCCATTGAAGGGTTAGCAACTGAGTAGCATAATCAGATCTGCGTTTTAGAAATAATCTTCTGATGGTAGTTTGGAAGATGGATCGGATTATTGTCTGATGTAATAATCCAAGTGAAAATGCAGTGAGAGGGAATGGATTGGAAAAGGCTTTGGGTTAGAGAAACAATTGGAAACTAAAGACAAACTAATAAAGAAATTTAAAAAAAGAAAGAATTGGATTGGTTATAGTAACTGGGAACAGACACATTTTAGAGAAATTAAAAAACTATATTCTGGTCATTTTCAATGATAGGAGATCTAGATGTTGTTTTAAGAGTTTCCAATATATTCTTTCTAAACTCTTGTGGGGCTGGGGCGGGGGGAATCTCTGGGCTTTTCTATGATGATTAGATGGTTAGCTGGCTTTAAGAAGGGGTTTCATTTGAAATATACACAATGGCAGATGGGATAGGGGAAACAATGACTGTTGGAAAAAAAAAAAAAAAGATGCTTCATCCAAATCACAAAACCTTGTAAGTACCCACAGAAATGAAGTTGATAGAATGCTCCTCAGAGATTTTTATGAATCTGTTATCTGTACACACATTACAGTTTTGGGATAATATCATTGATCTAGGGAAGATATTCATAAGATAGTTACAAAATGTTTAAAATGATACGAAGTCAAAACATAAATCTAATTACACAATCAGAATTTCTGAAGTTTACTGTGTAGGCTACTCTTTCCTTGCCAGTTATTGTAAGAAGCCAGCTACCTAATGTTGTTTTCCATTTAAGTGTTTTCCCAGTTGCTTAATACTGTGGGCATCTCATTCATGCAGGTGCGAGTGTTTATCAACCAATTATACCAGCCAAGTTTGGAGCGTGTTATCAGCAAAAACCCAGATTTGCAGGCCATCCGAATTGCTGCTGTGAATCCCATTCTGGACCCCTGGATATACATCCTCCTGCGCAAGACAGTGCTCAGCAAGGCGATAGAGAAGATCAAATGCCTCTTCTGCCGCATTGGTGGGGCGCACAGAGACCCTTCCGGACAGCATTGTTCTGACAGCCGAAGGACATCTTCTGCCATGTCTGGCCACTCTCGCTCCTTCCTCTCCCGGGAGCTGAAGGAGATCAGCAGCACATCTCAGACCCTCCTTTACCTGCCAGAACTCAGTGAAAATTGCCTTGGAGGCAGGAATTTGCTTCCAGGTGTGCCTGGCATGGGCCTGAGCCAAACAGACACCACCTC
This sequence comes from Tolypeutes matacus, assembly GCA_026826555.1. Lineage (NCBI taxonomy): Eukaryota > Metazoa > Chordata > Mammalia > Cingulata > Chlamyphoridae > Tolypeutes > Tolypeutes matacus. The sequence continues at coordinate 1,448,571 of JAKSZT010054470.1, read as the reverse complement.
ACTGAGGACATTGCGAATATCAGAGACCTCAGACTCCTCCCAGGGGCAGGACTCGGAGAGTGTCTTACTGGTGGATGAGGTTGGTGGGAGCAGCAGGGCTGGGTCTGCCCCGAAGGGGAACTCCCTGCAAGTAACGTTTCCCAATGAAACACTGAACTCATCAGAGAAATGTATATAGTAGGTAAGGAAAGAAATAACAGCACTGTTTCTGCAACCTTATAAAATCCCGTGCAATAGACACGTAACTGAAGTGTTTAGTTGTGCTCAGAAGGGCTACTTTCATCCTAGGACTCATTTTAGAGAACATCCTGGCTTTTGAGCACTTTACAAACAAGTTTATTCGCACACGTCCCACGGAAGGCAGCACGTTGGTTGCCGCCCTTCGATGACACAGGACTGCTGCCTCAACTTGACTGCTGGGGAGATCTACCCTCAGTTTCTCTACTGGATAGGAGGATGGCAGAGGTTTTGCTATTTCATAACATCACGAGCTTTATATCTGGCACACAGCAACAGCAAAGGGTCAGGTACTAGGAGGGCTCTGTTCCAACAAACAATGGGGACCACCTTATGAACGTTTTAAGTGTCTCACTAAAGCATGAAAATGTGAATTTTTATTGTTGTAAATATGATTTAAGGTATTTAAAGTATTTTCTTCTCTGTGAGAAGGTTTATTGTTAATACAAGGTATGATAAAATTATGATAACCCTCTGCTCCCAGTATAACCAGATGAAGATGCAGATGTTAGTTTTTTCAAAAGCAAGTTCAGGCCGAGGTGTTGAAAATTTATGGTAAGACTATTATCTATAAAATAGATATGAATTTTTAAAAGAGCTTAGTACTATCAGAGAACAAAAGAAAAATACTATTTAAAACATGAAGATGTCAGTCCAAACTATTGAAGTTTTTTCTAATCTATGTAATATACATAGTAAGAAATTTTTAGTGTTGTTACATTTATTTATCCAGAAAACTGTGATTTCAGAAGAACCTAACATGTTGGTAAATATTTTCTACTTTCATCCTCACTGGCACTTTTTCAAATGTAACATAAATCAAAAAGTCTTTAATAAATAACCCATAACTGAAGTGTAAAATACACAAAGTTCAGAGCTGCTTGTTTTCCCTTGAAAGTGTGCATAGTTTTACTTTCCTAAAAAATGACCTAGAATAAATATCCTTTAAAATTTAAGTGGAAGGCAAGTTGTACCATTAAGAACTTTACTTTGAGATAAGGAAGAATTGGTTAAATTAGTTTTTCACATATGTCATAAAAGATTAGCAACAAAAGGGGTGTATAATTTGGGTACTTAAGAATAACTTTATAACAATTTTGTGTAATATCCAGGAATGCTGTATTTGAAGGATCTTTCTCAAAAAAATATTAAGCATGTTTTGTTGCTTAAAGTGTTTTTGTGAATTGCTTGGTTGTAATTAAATTCTGAGCCTGATATTGATATGGATTCAAGAAGCAGTTGTACCAACTGAAATTATTTTGGAGATTACAATAAATAAATACACTCAATCTGAGTTCTATATCCTAAGTTTTGGAAAATTTGTGTGATTTTTGTTTGTTTCGGGTAGTCTTCTATATCCTTTTAAATTGGAATTTTTTTTAACTTTATTTTGAAGTAATTTCAAATTTAAAGTTGCAAGAATAGTACAAACCCCGGAGTCACTTAGTAGAAGATGATACTTAAAAATCACCATTTGGGTGCTAGGTCTGCTCATTATTACTGCACTTTCACCCAGATTCTGGAGTTAGTAACATTTTATCACATTTGTATTAACTGTCTCTCTTTGTTCATTATCATTTTTCTGAACTATGTTAGAATAAGTTGCAGACATGTTGCCCTATTACCTCCTAATATATCAAATATATATATATTTGGGGATTATATATATATATATATATATATATGTACCTAACCACAGTACACCCATCAAAATCAAGAAATTAACATCGATTCCATGCTACTATGCCATTCATAGTTAACCAGATTTTCCATAATGTCTTTTTTTATAAATTTATTTCAACTTCAAAAAATAAAATAACAGACAAAGGGCAGCTTAATAAATTATGGAAGCATTACTTTAAAAAATCCTATCCAGGCACATTTATCTTATTTAATCTTAAAAACAAACTCAGTTGTTTTTCTAGTGTTCCAAAAGATGAATGAGTTCAGAATTAGTTAAATGACATGGTAAGGTCTCCTTGTTAATGAAGAAAATGCAAAAGTTTGCTCATATTCACATCTCATAAAACTAAATCCTTGAGAGCAGCTGTGGCTCAAGCATTTGAGCTCCTGTTTACCATATGGAGGACCCAGGTTCAATCCCCAAAACCTCCCAGTAAAGAAAAAAAAGGCCTCGCACAGAAAAGCACAGGCCCCTGCGTGGCAAAGCGCAGACCCCCACGTGGTGAAGGAATGCACCAAAAAGATGATGACGCAATCCAGATAGAAGGAAAAAAAACTAAATCCCATATTCTTTTTTTTTTTTTTACCTTTAGCATTGATATAGTACCATCTTTGCCTTTACTACAAAAACATTACAATATTACTGTTAACTATAGTCTTTAAGTAACATTTTGCAGAATGCTCCCAATTTGGATAGCTTATGATTCCTCATGATTAGATTCAGGTTGTGCATTTTGGGCAGGGATACAAGAGAACTGACGTTGTGTCCTTCTCAGTGCATCATATCAGGAGGCACAAGTTGCCAGGTTGGTGTGTGGTGCATTATTACCTGTGTATCTGTTTTTAGGACCCATTAGTAGCAGTTAGGAAATACAGACACACACACACACACACACATCTATATCTGAATTATGTGTATTATATGTGTGCATATGTATCACAATGAGTTCACACCAGTACCTCCAATTATAATCTATTACCTGGAGATTTTTCTAGCTGCCTCTCTATTCCAACATAAGAAGCCGGGCTCTGATTATCCTCAAATTATTTGTTTGTTCAATTCCCTGAATGTAACCAATTTCCCAACCCAATGGGCCATCTTCTCAGGTTGCTGGCTCCAACCACATAAACTGCATTAGTCCACCCAGTCCTGCCATATTCAGTAGGCAGCACCAGATGGGCTTCAGGCAGCCTTGTATGATTTTCCAATTAGGAAGCACTGGAGCTCAGAACTTGGCTCCAGGTCACAATTTCTAGAGCCATTTCCTTTACCTACTGAAACAGTAAAGGGCAGTTTGCATAGCTTTATGTTTACAGGCAATATTATATACATATAAAGTATTTATACAATATATATAAATCTAGGTGTTTTCTGATCACCCATTTTCATGGGGGAAAAACAAAAACCTCATTTTAGAAATGAGCACTAATAATATTTAAAGCATAACATCATTCATTCCTTACTTCAGGATTCACTGATTCTAGCTTTAGCCCCAGACCAGAAGCAATGTGGGAGAAAGAAAGAGAAGAGAGAAAGATAGCTGAGCCTCTCCAGTCTCAAGCCCCTGTTCTTATATTAATAAGATATACCTTACCTTTACCTTTTCAGATAATCCACCCCATTCTCCACTATGGAAGAGTAGGGCACAAGAGAATACCACACATACCTACGTCCTGAGAACTTTTAACACTCAGCGATTCCAAGCACTAAAATCTGAACAGCTAAGTAAACATTTTGCTTTCTTAAGAAGGGATGAAAAGCAAGATTCAATACAAGAGTGAGGCAAAGGGTATTCCAAGAAAAATGACGATAGACAGTCTAAGACAATGGCTCCACGGGCACAGCACTACAACAGGCCAAAAGCACAGTGAGTCCAGACTGAGGCAGGAGAGGGAACTCTAGGAAGGATGTCTGCAAGGGTTTTTTTTGGAAAAAAAAACACCAAGAACTGATATATTGTCTCATGTGTTTGGCAATATTGAGGGGAGTCAGGAGTCAGGAGAAAAAAATAATATTTATATGGAAAACTTAAGAAAAACATCTCATCCTGTAGCACACCCGTATGTACTGTTTTTCTTTTCTTGTTTCTTCTTTACTCCCTTGCCTACTCTAAAATAATAAAATAAAATAAAGAAAAAAGAAGGCAATGACTGACTCCATGAAAAGTAAAAAGTTGTACAAGAAAGGTAAACAATATTCTAGGTGGGCTCAACTATGATAATAATTACCTAGTCATTAAATAATTAATACAGATTTACAGTTAAAATTACTATATAATTATATTGGAAATGGAGGCAGAAGTAGTAAATATATTGGGGGAAAGTAAGAAAACTAATCATATCCACCTATAGTAAGAAATCAATAGTGTCTTAAATTTTTTTAATGAAGAAAGAGTCATGAAATCACAAAGATATGCCCTTATACATCAATTACATTTGCAAAATTTTTTGTCTGAAAATACCAAGTATGCATACACTGATCATACACTACTTATGGGAATGTAAAACTATTACCACCACTTTGCAAAAGGAATTTGGGGGAAGGGGCTGTGGCTCAATCAGTAGGGCTCCCGTTTACCATATGGGAGGCCCCGGGTTCGGTTCCCGGGGCCTCCTGGTGAGGGCGGGCCCGCCCGCGCGGCGTGGTTGGCTGACCCGGCGAGCACAAGCAGCAAGGGGGGGATAAATGAATAAATAAATAAAATCTTTAAAAAAAAAGCAAAAGGAATTTGGCATGATAACCTTCAGGATATACACACCATCAATAAGAATAAAACTGCATTGATTGAAACATATCAAATATGTCCCAATGTATGACTTCATAATAATACCAAAAAAATCCCAAATATCTCATGAGTCACTTTTGGAGTATGCTAGGGAACCAACTCATTATTTTGAAAAGTGGTAAATAAAGGAAAAGAACCAAGTCGTTACTGTATAAATTGCCTTCACTATATATATCGTATCCCCAAGTAATAAAATAGTTGATGATGTGAAGTGTTTCTTCAAAGAAGTTTTCTAGCACCACCCCCAAAGAATAACAGAATTATATCACTATTTGTAGATTCTAATAAAATAATGGATCTAGACAATGATAGTTAATAGCTACTGATATTAATTACAATGAGAAAGTGACAGCCAGACATAATGTAACTCCTAATAAAAGGACCTCAAGTTACCCATGGTATATTCTTGCCAAAAAAATGGAATGAATCAGATCAAACTGCTAGATCTAAGTACCAATTTATAGGAAATACAGGGTACAGAGGAAAATTAGTGACACCATAGAGAAAACAATAAGGAAAATATAAAGTATAGAAAATTCAAAATGACAAATTATCCATTTCCACAAAATGGAATTTCCATTTTGTGATGGGTGCAATGGTGGCTCCTCTGGCGATATTAGGGGACCCTCTTCTCATCAATGCTGCTTGATACACAGCAGCATTGTGGCCTTGTGTACTTCCAGTGAGAAGTTTATGAACATGGGCACACCCCTGGGAGTGGGCCTCGCTCTCATCTTTGTGTCCTCACTGGGTAATACTGGTTTGATACTTAATTCTTGATTCAGGGTGTCCTAAGTTCATCTGAACTACTCAAGTATGCTAATGAAAAGATTATTAAAAATCATTTTTAAGAGGCAGATGCGGCTCAAATAGTTGGGCGTCTGTCTCCCATATGGAGGGACCTCAGTTCGGTCTCCAGGACCTCCCAGTAAAAATAAAGAAAAATATAGAAGGCACACGGGCCATCAGGCCCCGCAAGTGGGTGTGCCGTCAGGCCCTGCTCATGGGTCACTGTCAGGGCCCAAGAGCAGGTGTGCTGCCAGGCCCCTTGCGCGGGTGTATCACCAGGTCCCGCAAGTGGGTGAGTCCCCCAGGCCCCCACGTGGGTATGCCATCAGGCCCACGAGCAGGTGCGCTGCCAGGCCCCATGCACGGGTGCACCGCCAGGCCCCGCCGAGCCATGCAGCAAGATGATGACTTAACAGGAGAGTGACACAAGGGAGAGCCAAGATGAGGCGTGCCAAAAAACCAGGAACTAAGGTGGTGCAGGTGGTAGGACGCCTCTCTCCCACATCAGGGGTTCCCAGGATCGAATCCCGGTGAAGACAGGAAGAGAAGGATGAGAAGAGAGGGCAGGAAACAGACACACAGAATTGCCCAGCGAATGGACACAAAAACAGCAAAGGGGGGGGGTGGAGGGGTAGAAACGGATAAAAGTAGGTATTTTTTTTAATTTTAAAAAAAGAATAATTTTAAAAGGTTGTTTAAAAGCTATATACTGATTTGACTGGGTTTTATTATTTGGGGTCATAAAAATCTTGCCATCATGACAACATGATGTCTGGAGAACATGAAATTGTTCAGATGCAAGAACCCTCCTATAATGTGGGCAAGTGACCCACTGGAGGAACGAATATCATGGATGTTGAACTTACTACCTAAGATTAGGAGTGCAAATATTTAATTATATGTTTTCTTATCTGCACAGTAGAAAAGTATCAAAGAGAAGTTTTTACAAAGTCACATAAGTTATAAATCCAGCGATAGGAAAGCCTTTTTTAAAGAAAATCTTAATTTTTCCCCTTTTGATTTCAGGTGCCACTCTGTACTCAGTGGCAATTTGTGGTGGATTAGTTCTTTTTAACATGTTCCTCCTGTATGACACCCAAAAAGTAATCAGACATGCCATAGTAGCACCATTATATGGAAATCAAAAATACTATCCCATCAATTTGATAATGGGAATCTACATGGAAACATTAAATATATTTAGGCAAGTTGCCAGTATGCTAGCAACTGGAAGCAACAGAAAGAAATGAAATGACTCAGATTCTGGCTTCTCTAATACATCAGACATCTGATGTAATAGGATCAGATATTCATTAAATAGCTTATACAAGCAGCTTTTGCTGAAGTTTAGAAGATAAGAACATGTCAACATGTTTAAAATGTTTTAGTATAATGTGATGATTCAGGTCTGCTTTTTCTTCTGGAGAATAAATTCAGTAGTTCTCTTCCAAATAAGTAAAAAATAAATAAATTGCAAGGAAAAAAAGGAGGAGGGACCTATAGATTGTAAAAGACAAAGAGACACAATGACTGGAATTTTTTGGGGTCCTGATTTAATCAAATTATACTATCACTCAACATTACATAAATAACAGTATCTGTACTATAGCTATTTTTAAAATTGAATTTGTAATTAAAAACCTTCCCCGGAGACAGATGTGGCTCAAATGGTTGGGTGTCCATCTCCCATATGGAGGGACCCAGGTTCCATCCCTGGGACCTCCTGGTAAAAAAAAAAATAAATAAATAAATAAATAAATAAATAAATAAATGAATGAATGAATGAATGAATGAATGAATGAATAAATAAATAAAAATAAAAACCTTCCCCAAGGGTGTAGCCTGAGGCCACCACCCCTGTTGTTATCTTTGGAGGGCTTTAATCACACCCAGAAGAAGAGGTGAAGACAAGGCATCTGCATTCAGGTGGGCAACAGAAAGGTGTCTCATGAAACCACAGGTCAGGATGGCTGGTCGAGAGTTAATTTAGAAAGGCTTCTGACTCAAGGAAATGAAAATAAATTACTGTTAATTTTCTCACTGCTAAAAAAGGCAGTAAAACAACTTTTGACATCATTATGTGAGGCTTAGTTTTCAAACTAAAAAGGCTATATTGTTCAGTTATAATCAAGGTTATTCTAGATTTCTTGGACAAAGCTTTTTAAAATTTTCATTATAGCTTTGACATACAACATCAATTTTAAATCTCTTCATATTTAAACCATCACCATAAGGTTTTATGTGTAGGCTCCAACTGCAGTAGATCTGGCTTCTGTGATCTATACCTCACAGTATTTCTTAATGTTTATAAAGCATTTGTTAGTACATTTAAGAGAAATATTCTATAATCTAAGAACTTGTTTCCTAGAAAATAATATATGATAAATTTTTAAATATCAGGCATGGTCTGGATGTGCTGTGTTCTGTCTAATGAGTGTCTCTGCCATACAATTTTCAAGCAAGAATAATAAAAATTACATTCAGAGACATTTCTCCAAAGAAGATATACAAATGGTGAAAAAGCACATAAAAAGATGCTCAACATCATTAGCCACCCCAGAAATGCAAATCAAAACCACAATGAGATACCATTTCACACCCACTAGAATGGCACTATTTTTTTAAATGGAAAATTACAAGTGCGGACAAGGATGTGGAAAAATAGGAACAGTTATTCATTGCTGGTGGCAATGTAAAAAGGGACAGCCTACTGTGGAAGACAGTTTGGCAGTTTCTCAGAAAGTTAAGTATAGAATTACCATATGACCCAATCCCACTTTTAGGTATATTCCCAAAAAATTGAAAGCAGGGGCTCTAAGATATCTGCACACAGATGGTCATAGCAGCATTATTCACAATTGTCAAAAGATGGCATTCACCAACTGATGAGTGGATAAATAAAGTGTGGTATATACACACAATGGAATATTATTCAGCCCTTAAAAGGAATGAAGTTCAGATACATGCAACAACACGGATGAACCTTGAAGACATCGTGTTGAATGAAAAAAGCCAGACACAAAAGAACAAATATTGTATGAGCTCATTGATTTGAAATAATTAGAATAAGCAAACTCATAGAGTCAGAAACTAGAATATAGGTTATCAGGGCAAAGGGTGGGGATAGGAAAGAGAGAGTTATGGCTTAGAAAATATATACAGTTTCTATTTGGGACGATGGGAAAGTTTTGGTAATAGATGGTGGGTAATGCAAAACATTGTGAATGTAACAGCACTGAATGATATATTTGAATGTGGTTAAAAGGGGAAATTTTAGGTTCTATATATACTACTAGAAAAAAAAAATTTTTTTAATGCATGGAACTACACAACACCAACAGTGAATCCCAAGTTAAACCACAGACTATAGTTAATTGTACAATTATAAAAATGTGCTTTCGTCAATTTTAACAAATGTACCATACCAATGCAAGGTTAAAGTATATTAAACATCTTTAATTATACCACTATTATGAACATCAATTATCTTTCTTTCAGATCCATAAGTATTTGTTTTACAGTTAATACATTTACTAAAGGTTTGTATATCAGTAGTCACACCCTTGTAAAGTAGTGGATACATTTTTCTTTTCAAGCACAGAAGAGTGTTAGCTAAGCATCTTTTGGGATATGGAGAGATAAGCTGCCTTCCGCCTCTATAATTTACTATTCCTCTTGCTCCTAAATCCTATGTCTAAATCATCTCATGTCTACACTATATCTGGGTGTAGAAGAGATTGATTAACATGGCCTAACAATGCTGTAGTGGTTTGAAACTGTATGTACCCCCAGAAAAGCATGTTCTTAAATCTAACCCATCCCTGAGGGTGTAAACCCATTGTAAGCAGTACCTTTTGGTGAGGTTATTTCAGTTAAGGTGTGTCCCACCTCAATTAGGATGGGTCCTTAATCCTATTTTTGGAATTCTTTATAAGAGAATGAAATTTAGACAGAGTGATAAGGCCAAAGGAAGTAGGAAGCTAAAATCAATGAAACCTAGAAGAGAAGGAAGAGACCAGGAGATTCTGTCATGAACCTTGCCATGTGACTGAGGAACCAAGGATCACCGGCAGCCAGCCCCAGGACACCACAGTCTTCAGGAAGAAAGCATTGCCTTGATGATGCCAAGATTTGGATATTTTTCCAACCTCAAAATCATGAACAAATAAATTCCCACTGTTTAAGCTGAACCATTTCATGGTATTTGCTTGAGCAGCCTAGGAAACGAAAACAAATGCTAATACAGAAGAAATCCTAGGTGTTTTTTTTTAACAGAATCTAGTTGCTACATGGTACTCCATTCTGGATCTTGCCTCTTTTGGGATTGAGGAATAGCACATATGACAAGAACGATCCCCAAATGACAACTATCTGCCCTGAAATATTGAGAGGAGTGAATTTTCACTTTCAGATAAGGAAAAGATTATGAAGCAGTTCTCACCCTCTCTTAAAATCAGAAGAAACAAAGGTTAATATCTCCAAAGTAAGTTATGTTCCTCATATAAAGAGCACTTAATGTGCTAGGCATCATGCAATGTGCTTTACATACCATACATTATATATCATATAAGAAAGAAATTAAGTGAATCAATCTACTTTTTTCAAAAGCTTAACCACACAAAAATAATAGAAAAATCTTCAAAAGGCAAGAAAAATATATCCACAAATTACACAATAAACATATGTCCATTACTCAAAACAACATACCAAATACTGAATGTTTACTTCTCTAGATACCCAACTATCTTCTTTGAGAATATTCCTTATTAAACTAAATAAAAGAGATGCAATGTTTACTTTTTGGATCTAAAACCGATCCCTCTAACCATAACCAACTTTCTGATTAACTTAAGAGAAAAATGTAATACTTTTCAAGACAAGTGCTGACTTCTCCAACTTTGAAAAAAAGAGAAAAGCATTGCATTAAAATAAAATTTAAAATAGTCATTCCATAAAAATGCAGACTATCATGTACACACTCCAACAGGACAAGGTAAAATTCCATAACATAAATTAGCTTAGTTCTATCTGTACCAAGAGTAAAATTAATTTTATACCATTAATATCTTCCTGAGTGTCAGAAGTAAGGATGTCTAATAGTTTCACATAATTATACTATAATATATGTAATGTAAAAATAATAATTCATATTAGCAATGACAACATTGATTTGCGAATGAGATTGTGGCCTTTCAAATATTTCTTTAATCTCTCTTTCTCTACTCATAGGATTATACTACAAATCACATTTTAGTTTCTATGTATTTTGTGCCTCCCTTATTCACCCATGGACATTCTAATAACATCCCTACTTATATTTTTAGAAAGATATAATTTACCTACTTAAAACTGTGAATATTTCTCATTTGACTGACAAGTTCCAAAAGTTAGCTAGAAAAGGAATTCCAAACCATCAACTGGAAAGTTACAAAAGATAAATTACTTTCAGGACTTTTAAGCTTTTAAAAATAAGGAAAAGAAATATTCTTTTGGGCAAATGGAGCAGTACAATTTATTATGATGCATCTGTAAAAGTCACTCATTAAAAAAAATACACATTTAAAAAAATGACTCACTTGTGGTAAGGACTAACCTACCTACAGTAATAATCTAAAAAATAAAACCATCATTGTGACATTCATCAGTACTTCACACACCTAATACTGAAGGAGGCAACTACCACTGTTATAACTTCTTTAAAGCCAAAAACTTAAGCACAAATCAGAATTAAGAGAAACTTCAGAATATTCACATTTGCATGCATTTTCAGCTGAACTTTCAAAGATTCCACATATAACAAAACCACAACTTTAAATCAAAATGAATATTAAAAACATTTAAGCCTTGTGACAAACTTACTTTACAGAAGCAAGGAAAACAGAGTGAATAGTAACACCAGTGTATTTCTAGAAGAGAAAGTAATCACTTATTCCCTTTATCATAAAACAAAAGTCAATGAGTCAACATTTTAATAACACTGACCAAGTTATTTACTATTCAAGAATTTGCTTTTCAAGTTGTGTCTTTAAAATGTATCCATCTATATATCTGGATTAAATTAAATTTATACATCAAAAACATTTTGCTCAGAATTCTAATCTTAAGTATAAACCTTAACTTACCAAAGCATAATCCAAACACTATACAATAATGCTACCATTTAAATTTATATGCCTCATCTGAAAAACTTATATTATAAACAGGAGTTTTGCCCTGTTTCTCCAGAATAAATGTCCCTATGTCTAAAGCTTATATGATAATCAAAAAAAGCCAGATTCAAATAATTCATGCTATGCATTTTCCTTCATCGGGCTTTGATAAAAACAGAGCCATCTGGTGTTGGAGCACCATCTTCCTTCTCAGTCACAGTCTCCACAGTTCCAGAAGCAGACACAATAACCATTGTTTTATTTGTTGAAGCTGTCTTCTGCTTCTCAGCAATAGCTGCACAAACAGCAACAATCTCATCACTTTCAAAGTCATAGTCAGGAATTGACTTTGGTGAGAAATCTGTTACTTCTCCTGATGCTTCACTCTTTTTAATCCTCTGTGCCACTTTCTGCTGCTCCTGGAGGGTTCTTGCCCAAGAAAGGTCTTCTTTCCATATTTCAGGGTTCATTGGATAGATGTGAAGGGCTACTTGAAAACTTCGAATTGCCTGAAAAAAAGGTCCAAGATTGTTTTGTTTTTTAAAATCAGTATGTTTAATACAATCCACAATCTCTCTCTTTTTTTTAAAGTATTAGAATGTAAAGATAGAAGTTAGGACTTTGTTCTAACCACTGGATAATGATTATGGAGAAAGAAAAAAAAAAAAAAAACAGTTACACAAGTACATGTGAAGAATGAGACTAACAAACTACTCATGGACAAAACGTCCATTAAAACAGAGGGACTAATATTATGGTTTGAGACTACAAATACATTGTTGGCAAATACATTAATTGGGGTATTTCATGGGCTAAACAATGATCAGGAAAGAATGAGTATCTTTGAAGCCCAGTGTAGATAATAATAATGCTAACATTTATTGAGTGCTATATTCCAGGCACTACTCTAAAAGGTTTATGTGTATTAATTCATCATTCTCACAACAATCCTATGAAGAATGTATTGTTAATATTATTATTCCTATTTTACAGAAACACAGAGAGGTTAATTGCCTAAGGTAACATAGCTAGGAAGAGACAGAGCTGAGATTCAAATTCAGACATTCTGGCCACAGTCCATGTCTTTATCCACTAGGTTATGCAGCCTAGTTACAAGGACTAAACTTCAGTCTAGAGCAGCATCAACCTCAGGATATTGACATTTTGAGCCCAATAATTCATTCTGAGGATGCTGTTGTGCTCATTATAGACTGTTCAGCAACATCCCTGGCCTATAGCCACTAGAAGTCAACAGCGGCATTCCAGTTGTGACAAACAAAAATGTCTCCTGACATTACCAAATGTCCCATGGAGGGCAAAGCTGCAAGGTATTGTGTCTAATATTTTCTTAATATTCCAAATAAAAATGGTTCTAGGAATATGAAAAAGTGTGAGAAATAAATACCTCCTCATTGCATAAAGCCCCAATACCTTACAAAACATTAAAAGGGAATATTGTCGGGAGCCGATGTAGCTCGGTGGTTGAGCTCCAGCCTCCCACATAAAAGGTCCCGGGTTCAATCCCTGGCCCCAGACACCTCAAAAAAATAAATAGATAAAAAGGAATATTGTTTATATTTACTAAAATTCTTAAACTGTTTTATTGAGATATAATTTACATATCACAATCTCCTTTTCCCAAACTCCTTTCCTTTCTACCTTCTTCTCCAAGATAACCCTCCTTAAATATTCCTTTTCCAGCTTACTTATTTCCCTACAGAATCATCAACTTTTAGATGCTTTCCTCTCTAGCTTTACTTATTTTGCCTCCTAAAATCACATTTCCATGAAGTCCTCAGTATATATATTCTATAATCATTTTCCAACATACACACCCAACTCTGCATAAAATCTAAATAATTATTAATAGAGATCTATCCAACTACTGCCTTTTAATTTATGGATCATTCTATATATCTACCTATTTTCTTATGTTTTGGCCATATGTACACATATTAAGAATTGTTCAATGTTAGAAGTTTTAGTTTGCTCTCAATATATTTTTCATAGTATCTCTTTGTTATGACATTTTGCGTACTTTTTTTGACCATTCAAGTCTTTCAAGAGAACAGCTTAAATCTACATGAAAATGACCAAATTTAGATTTCTTTCAAGTAGAGCCCTAAAAATTACATCAAAATTGGTAAAAATAGCACCTTTAATTCCTCCAGTAATTTCATAATATAAATAGACAGAATTGTATTAGCAAAAAATAAAACAAAAATTTAACAACTGGTACTCTTGTTGTACCTCTTTTGTCTCATCTACAGTATATTTTCTTTCCTTATACGATAATTTTTGCTAAACATTACATCTTAAAGACTTTTTTATTCCATTACCATAGGTACCATAAGCAAGACAGACAATGATTTATAAATTTTTCATAATAAAGACAACATGGGAAAAAAGTATTAAATAGCCTTTTTTCCCATTAATTTGCTAGAAAGTAAAATTCCTTAAATTCCTTTTTTCCAGCTCATGTATAGTTTAAATCTTTAGGTAAAAAAGACAGAGGCAGAGAGAGAGAGAAGATGACTATGGTAAATTTTAAAGAAAAGAAAATGGCCTTTGGTTAAACAGATTTCTGTCACTGTGAATCTCATGTCAGATTATCATTTTTAAGTTATTTTACTCCAATCAATTATTTTGCCATCAAAATTCCTGCTTTACTATTTCTAAGAATCTGACAAACAACTTTTTTGTAGATAGAAATAATGATATATCTACAAGAGTACCAAAAATATACATAAGTCACCCATAAATTACTAAAGCCATTGTTAATAAAGCAAAAACTCAGGTTTTCTAAGAGTTTTAGCTTTTAAAGAAACTTTTCTGTTTGTTTTATTTTGAACTGTAAAAAGTCAATAAAATGACTAAAAATGTTTAATTTATTTAATGACAAAGAGGGAATTTGGCACTACTGTATTACATTTGCAAACTCTTTTAAGAAAGTTAAATTTTCTTAGCTGTCAGGTATATATATGTAGCTCTGTCAAACAAACAAACAAACAAAAAAACCACTGAAACAAAAACAGGACAATTCTCACAGCTAATTCTCATCTATTTAGCCTTTCTTACTTACAAGGTATATTCCAGACAAGTTGAAAGATGCATTAAGTGTCAGTTTATAGCCAACTTTACACAATGAGTATTTCATTTTCATAAACGTCTATCCTTCCACTTATTTTATCTCTACTAAGTCAAGCAACTTTCAGTCTAATTTTTTTTACCATTACTCTCCTATATTCTATTTTCTACTTTCCCCTACATAATCTATTAGTGGTCTTATCTCCACAGTGATACTAATATATTTACTTTAAAATATGGTAAAATTAATAAGTCAAATCACTAACGTAAAAGTTGCTCATTTTCTATTTAAATAAGGTGCACCAAATGCCAAAATTTTCTGTTCAATGGTCTTTTATAAAATAAAAAAAAATTCTGTGATGCCAAATACATTTAAAAAATCTAACCCTGATATAATTAGTGTTTAAAATGGAAAAAGATGTTCAGTGACATCTTTGATCCATGTTATGGATTAATACCTTTAAGAAGTAATTTGTTGGTAATCTAAGCACCTCTTAAAATATATGTATATATATATATATAAATAACATTTTTGTAAGCAAATACACATATACGCATATATATTTATATATCATTTTACAAATGTTTGTATGTATTGTGAGAATTTTGATTTTTACCCATAATAAAAATAAATAAATAAATAAAATAAATAAAAACATAAAAATAAAAAAAAAGAAATGATGGTGCCAAGAAGAAATGGAGAGATGAGCAGAGACGTAAGCAAATTGTAGAAACTAGAAAGGTGACAATTGGAAAATACATGTGCCCACCACTCCAACGAGTGTGTTGGAATCTCCAGTTACCTAGAGAATTTTATTTACTAGGGAACTTAATGAAAAGGTTGATTAGAGTTCCCATTTCATGGCTCAGGCATAAATTAAGAATATTCTATGGAAAACCACAACAAATATCACAATAATCATTTTAAAAATAAATATCTTTAATTATTAAACTGGTTTGATAATGTAAAAAAAAAAAAAGAAGAAGTAATTTGTTGAGAAAAATAGCTAGAGGACAAGCTGAAAACAGCCCCAAAAAAGATCTTCTAGGGTTTAGGTCACCAGGTGAAAGCTGCACACCACCCAGAAGAGAGAGGGACAGAAGAGGGAAATCGCGACTACAGAACTGTGAGTTGCAAGTAGCAGGCCAACCCAGATTCAACGTGGGAGGGGATTATACCAGGGAGCAAATACCAGTAGGTATAGTTCATTGGAGATCACCTTTGGAGACACTCCAAACTTCAATAATGAATAAATTTTTGTTTCGAATACCACCTGCCATAGTAAAAATGTTATATTTAATCCTCACAATAACCCTGAAAAGTAGCTATTTTTCCTCATATATACAAAAGGGGAAACCGAGGCTCAGAGAGATAAGCAATTTACCCAAGTCAAAATTAAGTGGTGGAGGACTTCCGGGAAGATGGTGGACTAGTAAAACACGGGAATCTCTTCTCCAGAAAAATAGCTAGAGGACAAGCTGAAACAGCCCCGAAAAAGATCTTCTAGGGTTTAGGTCACCAGGTGAAGGCTGCACACCACCCAGAAGAGAGAGGGACAGAAGAGGGAAATCGCGACTACAGAACTGTGAGTTGCAAGTAGCAGCTTCTGCTGCTGCCTCAGCTTCTGCTGCTGCCGGCACCCTCCCCCACACTCTTCAGAATTCTCTGGCCCCTGGGCCTGCGACCACAGACAAAGGGGGCTTCAGGGATCTGCCACTTCCAGAAAGGGGAGAGAGAGGGACACAGCCTTAGGCTGACTCAGGTTCGGACCTGAAATTTGGGCTGTAGAGCCCCACGGACCCTTCCACGCAGTGGTTTGCCCTGGGAGCCTAGAAAGGACCAGGCGGTTTGCCCTGGGATCCTAGGAAGGACTGGAGAAATCCGACCCTTGCAACCTCCCTCTCTTCTAGCCTGGACTAATTGTTGAGGACACCACAGGAGAGGGGAAAGAGAGCCTGGGGCTGACCTTGCTTTGGACTCCCAGGTTTGGTCTGCCCTGTCCAGAGAGCCCTTCCAGGCTGGGTGGGGCTGCACCATTGTTTGCCTTGGAGTCTGCAAGGGGCTAAAGAAATACAAACCTCCCAATCTCATCCTCTACTAACAGGGACCAATTGTTGAGGATTCAGAAGGGAGTGGAAATATTTCCTAGCTGGGAAAAGGGGGGCGCTACTAGAGAAGTCTGGAGAACTGTCTCAGAAAGTTTGAATCACAGGGCTCCTAGCCCCCAGACAGGAAGCTCTATCACATTGATCTGGTCTGTGTCACAACAAATACGCTCCAACCAGGCATTGAATTGAGAGCTGCCAAGAAGCGCCATCTCCTGGCAGACCAAGGAAGTGCACATAAAAAAATTAATAAATAGGAGAGGCTTTTCCTGGCCTCTATAGCCTCCCTGCCCAAGGCCCTAGGAAACGACTCTACAACCAATTACTGGGTCCAGTGCCCAGTTTTGAGCAACCAGCAGAGCAATCCTAACAATCAAGGTTGAGCCAAAAATCAAAGAGCGGTGGTAACTCACAGCCGCCTGCCACTAAAACCCCATAAAAGAGAAAGAGATAGAGCATCTAAGTAAAATACAAACTAACCAGATGCCTAAGCACCAACAAAAAATGACGGGCCATACTAAGAAAATAGAAGACATGGCCCAAGAAAAGGAATTCAGCAAAGTCCCAGAAGAGATGCAGAATTTGAGAGAACTAATCAGTGAGATGAGCACACATTTCCAAAATCAAATTAATGAGATGAAAAAGAATATAGTTAAAGAGATCAATGACATCAAAAAGTCATTGCACGAACGAAAAGAAGAATTTGAAATCATGAACAGAAAAGTAACGGAGTTCATGGGAATGAAAGATACAATAGGTGAGGTAAAAAATACATTTGAAACATACAACAGCAGACTTGAAATGATAGAAGAAAAAATAAGTGATACTGAAGACAGAGCAGCTAAAATTGGAGAGAGAAAAGAACAGAGAGAGAAAAGAATGGAAAAAATTGAGCAGGGGCTCAGAGAGTTGAATGACAACACAAAACGCAAGAACATACATGTCATTGGAGTTCCAGAAGGAGAAGAGAAAAGAAAGGGGCAGAAAGAGTATTTGAGGAAATAATAGCTGAAAATTTCCCAACTCTCACGAAAGAAATGAACTTTCATGTACAAGAAGCACACCGTACCCCAATAAGAATAAATCCAAATAGACCTATGGCAAGACACACATTATTCAGAATGTCAAATGTAAAAGATAAAGAGAAAATTCTCAGAGCAGCAAGAGAGAAGCAAACGATCACGTACAAAGGACGTCCAGTAAGACTTTGTGCAGATTTCTCTTCAGAAACCATGGAGGCGAGAAGACAGTGGTATGATACAATTAGGAAACTGAAAGAGAAAAACTGCCAGCCGAGAATTCTTTATCCAGCAAAACTGTCCTTCAAATATGAAGGTGAATATAAAATATTCACAAACAAACAGAAACTAAGAGAGTTTGCAAAAAAGAATCCACCTTTGCAGGAAATATTAAAGAAAGCCTTAGAACCTGAAAGAAAAAGACAGGAGAGGGGAACGGATGTGGCTCAATTGGTAGGGCGTCTGTCTCCCATATGGAGGGACCTGGGTTCGATCCCCGGGACCTCCCGGTTAAAAAAAAAAAAAAATCTGAAAAAAAATAAAATAAAATGCTATCCTTGCCCTCAAATAAAATAAAGTTATAATTAAAAAAAAAAAAAAAAAAAGACAGGAGAGAGAGGCTTGGAGGAGAGTATAGAAGAAAGAAAAGCAGAAAGGATAACCAAAAGAGTAAAAAGAAAGACAAAAATAAGATGACATATGAAAACCAAAGAATAAAATGGAGGAAATAAATAGTGCATTTTCAGTAATATCATTGAATGTGAATGGATCAAATTCCCCAATCAAAAGATACAGGCTGACAGAATGGATAAAAAAACATGAGCCACCCATATGCTGCTTACAAGAAACTCACCTCAGACACAAGGATACAAGCCGGCTGAAAGTAAAAGGTTGGAAAAAGATACTCCATGCGAAGAGTAAACAGAAAAGAGCAGGGGTAGCTATACTAATATCAGACAAAACAGACTTCAAATGCAAAAAAGTGATAAGAGATGCGGAAGGCCATTATATATTAATAAAAGGGACGATCCTCCAGGAAGATATAACAGTCATAAATATCTACGCACCTAACCAGGGTGCCCCAAAATATATGAGGCAAACTCTGGCAAAACTGAAGGGAGAAATAGACATTTCTACAATAATCGTCGGGGACTTCAACACCCCTCTCACATCATTAGATAGAACAACTAGACAGAAGATCAACAAGGAAACAGAGAAATTGAACAATATGATAAACAAGTTAGACCTAACAGACATATACAGAACACTGCATCCAAACTCAGCAGGTTATACATTCTTCTCAAGTGCCCATGGATCTTTCTCCAGGATAGAACACATGTTAGGTCACAATACAGCTCTCAATAAATTGAAAAGATTGAAATTATACAAAGCACCTTCTCAGATCATAATGGAATGAAACTAGAAATCAATAACAGACAGGAAAAAAGGAAATTTGCAATTGTGTGGAGACTGAACAACACACTCCTAAATATTCAGTGGATCAAAAAAGAAATTGCAAGTGAAATCAGTAAATATATTGAGACAAATGAAAATGAGAACACAACATATCAAAACTTATGGGATACAGCAAAGGCAGTCTTGAGAGGGAAATTTATAGCCCTAAATGCCTATATTAAGAAACAAGAAAGAGCTAAACTCAAAGATTTAACTGAACAACTTGAGAAACTAGAAAAAGAACTGCAAACCAATCCCAAAGCAAAAAGAAGGAAAGAAATAATAAAGATTAGAGCGGAAATAAATGAAAATGAGAACAAAAAAGCAATAGAAAAAATCAACAAAACCAAAAGCTGGTTCCTTGAGAAGATCAATAAAATTGACAAACCCCTCGCTACACTAACAAAGAAAAAAAGAGAGAAGATGCAAATAAATACAACCAGAAACGGAAGGGGGGAAATTACAAATGACCTCACAGAAATAAAAAGAATCAGAAAAGGAAATTATGAGAAACTATATATATGCCAACAAACTAGACAACCTGCATGAAATGGACAAATTTCTAGAAACTCATAACCAACCTACACAGACACAACAAGAAATACAAGAACTTAACAAACCAATCACAATTAAGGAGATTGAATCTGTCATCAAAAATCTCCCAACAAAGAAAAGTCCAGGACCAGATGGCTTCACAGGTGAGTTCTACCAAGCATTTCTAAAAGAATTAACATCAATCCTGTTTAAACTCTTCCAAAATATTGAAGAGGACGGAAAATTACCCAACACATTTTATGAAGCCAACATCACCCTAATACCAAAGCCAGATAAAGATTCCACGAGAAAAGAAAATTACAGTCCAATCTCTATCATGAACATAGATGCAAAAATTCTCAACAAAATACTTGCAAATCGAATCCAACAGCATATCAAAAGACGTATACATCACGACCAAGTGGGATTTATTCCTGGTATGCAAGGCTGGTTCAACATAAGAAAATCAATCAATGTAATACACCACATTAACAAGTTGAAGGAAAAAAACCACATGATCATCTCAATAGATGCAGAAAAGGCATTCGACAAAATCCAACATCCTTTTTTGATAAAAATACTTCAAAAGATAGGAATAAAAGGAAAATTCCTCAATATGATAAAAGGCATATATGAAAAACCCACAGCCAACATCATATTCAATGGGGAAAGGTTGAAAGCTTTCCCCCTAAGATCAGGAACAAGACAAGGATGCCCACTGTCACCACTGTTATTCAACATTGTACTAGAAGTTCTAGCTAGGGCAATTAGACAAGACAAAAAAATTAAAGGCGTCCAAATAGGAAAAGAGGAAGTAAAACTCTCACTTTTTGCAGATGACATGATCCTGTAATTAGAAAATCCTGAAGTATCCACAACAAAGCTACTTGAACTAATAAATGAGTTCAGCAAAGTGGCAGGATATAAGATCAACACGCAAAAATCAGTAATGTTTTTGTACACTAGTACTGAACAATCTGAGGAGGAAATCAGGAGGAAAATTCCATTTTCAATAGCAACAAAAAGACTCAAATACCTAGGAGTTAATTTAACCAAGGAAGTACAGGACCTATATGCAGAAAACTACAAAACAATGCTAAAAGAAATTTTAAAAGACCTAAACAAATGGAAAGACATTCCGTGTTCATGGATTGGAAGAATAAATATCGTGAAAATGTCAATCTTGCCCAAACTGATTTATAGATTCAATGCAATACCAATCAAAATCCCAACAGCTTACTTTAAAGAATTAGAGAAGGCAATTACCAAATTCATCTGGAAGGGTAAGTGCACCCGAATAGCCAAAAGTATTCTAAAAAAGAAGAGCAATGTGGGAGGAATTTCACTGCCTGACCTTGAAACATATTACAAAGCTACAGTGGTCAAAACAGCATGGTCGGGAAGCGGCTGTGGCTCAATCAGTGGGGCTCCCGTTTGCCGTGTGGGAGGCCCCGGGTTCGGTTCCCGGGGCCTCCTGGTGAAGGCAAGCCCGCCAGCACGGCGTGGTTGGCTGGCCCAGCGAGCACAAGCAGCAAGGGGGGGATAAATGAATAAATAAATAAAATCTTTAAAAAAAAAAAAAACAGCATGGTACTGGCATAAAGATAGACATATCGATCAGTGGAATAGAATTGAGAATCCAGAAATAAACCCTCACCTATACAGTCAACTGGTTTTTGACAAACCTACCAAGCCCACGCTGATGGGAAAAAACAGTCTCTTCAACAAATGGTGTTGGGAGAACTGGATATCTATAACCAAAAGAATGAAAGAGGACCCCTATCTCACCCCCTATACAAGAATCAACTCAAAATGGATCAAAGATCTAAATATAAAAGCCAGGACCATAAAACTACTAGAAGAAAATGTAGGGAAACATCTTCAAGACCTTGTAGTAGGTGGTGGTTTTTTGGACTTCACACCCAAAGCACGTGCAACAAAAGAAAAAGTAGATAAATGGGACCTCCTCAAAATTAAACACTTTTGCACCTCACAGGACTTTGTCAGAAGGGTGAAAAGGCAGCCGACTCAATGGGAAAAAATATTTGGAAATCACATATCTGATAAGGGTTTAATATCCAGGATATTACAGCTCAACAATAAAAAGACAAATAACCCAATTAAAAAATGGGCCAAAGACTTGAATGACATTTCTCTGAAGAAGAAATACAAATGGCAAAAAAACACATGAAGAAATGCTCAACATCACTCATGATTAGGGAAATGCAAATCAAAACTACAATGAGATATCATTTCACACCTACCAGAATGGCCACTATTAAAAAGACAGAGAACTACAAGTGTTGGAGAAGATGTGGAGAGATAGGAACACTTCTTCACTGTTGGTGGGAATGCAGGATGGTACAACCACTATGGAGGACTGTTTGGCAGTTCCTAAAGAAGTTGAATATAGACTTGCCACGTGACCTTGCAATACCACAACTGGGTATATACCCAGAAGAACTGAGAGCAGTGACACGAACAGACATCTGCACAACAATGTTCATAGCCACATTATTCATCACTGCTAAAAGTTGGAAACAACCTAGGTGTCCATCAACAGATGAATGGATAAACAAACTGTGGTCTATTCACACGATGGAATATTATGCAGCTGTAAGAAGAAATGAAATCATAAAGCATATGGCAACATGGATGAATCTGGAGGACACTATGTTGAGTGAAGCAAGCCAGACACAAAAGGACAAATACTGTATGAATGCATTACTATGAACCAAATATATTGTGTAATATATTGTTTGATTCACACATACAAAAAAAACAAAAAAACAAACAAAAAACAAAACAACAAAAAAATTTACAGGTATCCATTACATTTAATTGAGAAATGTATATATTTATTCATCTGTGTTTACTTTTTAGTTTTTTATTGCTTATGTTTTCAATTATTAAATGTACAAAATAAAGTTAAAAAATAAAAAATAAAAAAAAAGGTGGGATCCTGGGCAATCCTCTTTTCTATTCATGTAATCACTGGACCTTTATGATGGGCAAATCCTCAGCTTTTTTTTTTTGCAAATGAGGAAGGAGAAGTCCAGAAAGGAAGCCTAGTCCCAAAAAATCACCCAAAGCTGTTACCTTTTGCATTTTTTACCCAGGGATGGAATGTCTTTAATATCTACTTAGCCTTATCAAGTCTTACCCATTTTCTAAAGCCTAGCTCAAGTTCCACCTGCACAGAGGATGCCCTCTCTGATTGTCAGCCCTATCATTCTCACTCTTTTCAAAATTTCTACAATGCCCATTATATTATTTTCTAATTATTCCATTTATGTTGATTTTGCTATTGAATCATTATTAGAGTATTAATGTCTTGCCTGTTGGATTATACTGTTTTCTATGTTGCTTATAGCACTTATTTCAATACCGAGAGCATAATGGGCACTTAAAAGAATATTGTTGCTTAATTGTACATTTAGCAGACAGCAAACTCAGAAATAAACACATTTTCAGTGATGACTGTGACCTTCATTGAATCTATATAATGCAATATAGATATTGATTAAGTGTGTCTTAATCCTAGTAAAGACATTTGATTGATTTTTTTAACATGTGAAAATATTAAATATTCTTGGAAATGTCACAGTAATTTCTTTATGAAAATGTGCTTGTAAGATAATTGATCTGCCTTAGCAGACATTGAGTGTACATTTTGGGTTGGAAACATGAAAAGACTCCTCACTTAGTAAGCAATGGAAATAATTGTTCAAATTTTTATCCTCTGGATAAAAAATCTTAAGAATTTTCCAGGTCTACCAAGATTTCCTCTATGTATAATATTTTAAGGATAAAAGTAACCTTTTAAAATCACTTAAATTTTTAAAAATTTCCAAACCACTATTTGGTGTAAATTTATCCTGTAAGCTGTATTATTAACAAAATAAAACTTGTTGAGCAAAATGAGAAATAGAGGATCAATTCAAGAACCAAAAAAAGCATCGTATGGAATAGAATTACATGTATAAACCGTAGGATGAAAGAAAAGCAGATTGATTCCTGGAAACGAACTGATCAAATAAGAATTAATTAATTAAAATAGATTACTACATCATTGTACATTTAAGACATTGAGAAAACAATTAGGTTAGTTAAAAAAAAAAAAAGTAATTTGTTTTTTTTTTTGCATATATTTGATAAATGGATATTTAATTTTTCAGTTTGACCAAAAATAAATCAAAATAAACTTTAAATTTCAGCATTATAATAACCTGACTATTTTACCAAGACTATCTCTCCTAATCCAAGCTGAGCACGTCCCAAAGTTTGCCAAGATTCCCATGAATGAGGATTTCTCTGGACAGCCATTTCTGCTGCATGCACCGCTGGGAACATTTCATGAAGAGACATTAGGACCTATAGCCAAAGTGAAGGAAAAAAATCTATCAGTATTATTTATAAACTTGCAAACTATTGATGGATAATTATATACAAAAAACTCCTTTCATTTTTTTAAGTCTAGTAAACATATCATTTCAGTGGTTTTTACCCCTTCCTATGCCATTGAGGGTCAGGATTTATATTCTTCTTTTATTCCTGAAATAACTATGAAAACATAAATGATTCCCTTTCCAATTATTGACCCGTATGTCCAGCTGACCAAAATCAGGTCACCATATTTTAGCCATGGTGGCTCAAAGCTATTTGAACAGGAATCTCACTTGCAATTTTTCTACTTGTAATGTGGTTTTTAGGGAATCCCAGGTCTTGCTGTTAAACTAGAGAAACTGAAATTTGTTCGACCAGCTATCCTACCCCTAGTGAACATCTTCCTGCTACAGAGATCATTTAAACACTCCACAGGCCTCCCCACTGCCAGGCTCTTCAATCCATGCAAACCAGAAAAACCACAGAGCTCCAGAGCCCTCCAATTCAGTCTATGGGAAAGGGCTGAATTTTATTAATAATTATTGGGATCATTTGTTCTCCAGGAGATTTGTGGTACAACTATCATTATCAGGGACTGAATTAAACAATTCGTTTCATAACAGTTTGCCACAAATCCTGCCTTTAACATGTACATATTCAAGGTTGAAAATTAAAGACTATTCAAATGAAGGTCCTAATAGCACTTCATTCAGTGGACATGATTTATTTAGGTTTTCCCTGTATAAACTAAAATCAAAACTGATAAAGGGTGTGGCCCATATTTGAGATCATCTGAGAGATTTTTGTTAGGAGTTCTGATCAAGGCTGAATTGCAACTATTTGCTGTCAAAAATATGTTTATTTTTGAGATTTTAAGTCTTTTGGATAACCAAATCTAAGCACTTGGGTATTTTCTTTACGGCCTTTCCTACAAAATATTAGAAATACAGTTTTAAAGTGTGAGGTTTTTTTTTAGATTATTTAATAAATTGATTCTATTCCGACCTTTTGCTAAGGACGAGGCCATTTTTAGAGAAATCTCACCAACAGGAACCCAATATATCTTCATCTTAAAGAAAACTGAGTTACTGCCAAGTCCATCACAATTCATTTCCAAGAAAAGCTGATACTTTTCATTTAAAGAGATGACAGTGACTTTTTAAAAGAGATCCATCTGCTCATATCTTGCCAGAGTTAAGATGAAATAAATGTTAACTTAATTGTAAAGAAAAATGAATTTCAACTTTTATGCATAAGGCAGAGACATAAATAATATGATAAAATGCTTTTCCCAAAAAAATTGTGTTTGAAAAACAAAATGGGAGGAAGTATTATTTTGCTCAACAAACAAACATAGTGTAATTTTATAATGAAAGTGAAATTCTCCAGAATCGTACCTGTGACTTCATCTCATACAAGGTAGCATCATTTG
Source organism: Tolypeutes matacus (assembly GCA_026826555.1). Classification (NCBI taxonomy): domain Eukaryota; kingdom Metazoa; phylum Chordata; class Mammalia; order Cingulata; family Chlamyphoridae; genus Tolypeutes; species Tolypeutes matacus. The sequence continues at coordinate 1,422,908 of JAKSZT010054470.1, read as the reverse complement.
GGGTTAACTGAAGTGCTTCATCCCACTTCTGAATTGCCTCCCGATATCTGTGGTTGTTAAAGTTACATTAATATTATATTTTCAGTAAGTCCTTTAAAGGACACAATCAAATTTAAAAATCAGATACTGGAACTATGGTTTATCAAGAAACATCTCTCCTCAGGAACTGATGATAATGATGTTACAAAAACACAAAAAATTACGAGATTAAGGAAAAGGACAGCAAAAGAGAAAAACTTCAAAAAATAAATAAAAGAGAACCTGGAAATCCTTCCCCATGATTACTTTTTCTGGACTGAGACATCACCACCAGAATTTCTTTTTTTTCTCATCAACCTCAATATATGCACATGTTGTCATTCATCTTAGATTTATTATGAAGGCTTGAAAAGGAATTTATGATCCAGTTGCAACCCAGGGCTCTTCTTTGACAATCTAGCTGACATAGACAACAATTTAAGAAGTTGCCAGCTAATTTTCTAAAGATCCTTCCATTTTAATGTCTGGATCTGAAGCTCCATGAGGGCAGGGACTATATCTACTTTTTAAAAAATCATTATTAATAACTTAGTAAGTTTATAAGAAATACATCAAATCAATGAAAAACAGTATGACTATGGTAATCTCTACTATTACTTTTTCATTGATCTTCTCCTAGACAAGCCTTTCTTTTACGCTTCCAAGATATATAGTCAACTAACCTCTCCACCTGGATATCCCACAGATGCCTCAAATTCAATATGCTCAAAACTGAACTCAGCATGTTTCATGCCAAATCTGCAGAAGCATAGCAAGCATGCTTTTTTAAAAATTTTAAATTAAAATAAGGAATGTCTAAGTTCTACATATTATCCAATGCAGAGAACTCTACAACATCCTTCACAAGTGGTTAACCCATGCATATTTGAATCTTTCTAGGAGGAGAAAGTTCTAAGTATTAGAATATTCTTCATTATACTGAGCTAAAACTTTCCATCCTGTACCTTTCTCCCAGTGCTATGAATTCGGCTTTCTGGAGCTAAACAAATATATATAATCCACCAATTCTCATTCCTAGCTACCCACAGAATGATGTAGGGAACTTACAAAGAGGAAAATACCCACGTGCATGTGCCTGAGTCCATTAAAACAGAATCTCTTGGGGTGGGGACCAGGCATCTCTATTTTTAAAAAACTACCCAGGTAACACTAATGAGAAACCAGGGCTGTGAATCACTGATAATACCTTTCATAGTATACTAAGCCCTATCATATGCTCTCTTCTCTGAAATCACTTCTGGTAACCTGTTTTCCAAACATTTCCTCTGTATATGTTCTCATACATAATTTCCCACCTAATATGGTGAGGAACTAAATCAAACATAACAACCAAAATGTGGGCTGACATTATACAGAATATTATTTAAGCAGGTAGCACAGAACTAAAGAAATAAGAGCAGATTTAGTAGAAAATACAAACTTAAAGAACATAAAAAGTAGCTTCTCTCCCTGTTTTCATCTTCCTATTGAGCTCTTATACTAGTAAATAATACAAATAGATAGACCCATTTCCAGGGTCTCGTACCATCTTGGCAAAGGGTAAATGGACTATAACTACTTTAGAGTGCCAACTCCATGGCTAGCTGTGAGGGTGAGGGCTTACAAAGATGGAAAAGTGTTACAAGGCCTGTTTTAACTGCCATTAAAAGCTGTGGTAGTAGCTACCACTACTTTTGTAGTAGTAGGCTATGCAGAACAATAAGCTGAAGATTCATACCACAACAGGCTGGCAACCTTTGTTTCCAGGCAAATCATACTTGCATATGTTAACATCTTCTTCCCTAGCAGAGGTCCCTGCTATATCCTGGAAGATAACTGAAGTTTACTGTTTTAATACTGTGTTTAACCGGGGGTGAAAGAGTAACTCAAACTTTAGAAACTACCTTCTGTTTGTTAACAGTGTGGTCATCTTACTCATCATTACTCATGCTACTGCATTATTCACCTCATTTTTATGGTGTGCTATCATGATGCAGTGGGCTCTGCCTGTGTCGGCTCTGTTCTTATAAAAATCACAAATCAAATCTCTTAGAGCCTTATTAATTAATAATTATACCTCTATCAAGGGTTTTACCAAATCCAAGCACATGTCCAGTTATAGTCCCCAAAGGGGGAACTAATTTGTAGAGACATGGAGTCATTTAAATGTTGATTTCTCTCACTGATTGCTGTCTGCCAATGTTCTTCCTTCCATTTGAGTCAGAGATCCTTTTGCAATGTTACATGTATTACTCTGCTTTCCATGTTCTTGAGCTCTTCTGCAAAGTGTCATCTATGTACATTACCCTGGATTGCACAGGCCTGAGTGGTGGCACACAATACTCCACTGGAACTTCATGCTGAAGAGGTAGGAGATAGGTTGGCTAAACCACTGTGTCTGTTAACTGCTAGAATCCGAGGCTCCTTCAAGGTTACAATAATCTACAGGTAATTCATGTGTCAATGTTTGTTTAGAACCTAACGAAAGCACTTCAAAATAAGCCAAATAAGGTATCTTCTCGGGTACCATTAACATTCTCTAATTATGAATTTGAATTACTTCATTGAAATACCACCAACTACACAGAATTAATTAAGCAGCTGTTTCTTTAGGGTCACCATCTATCAGATAGGATTACTTGGGTTCTTATGTTCAAACTTCAAAGGTCTCACCTTTACAGTCCTTCCTTTCCTAGCTCCCCCAGATAAAGTAATCTCATTTAAGCAAAGTTACTTTTTAAAAAAAGGGATGACAGAGAAAAGATGCAAGGACCTCACCTGGAATTCAAGTTAGTAAAGGTGAAAGATGAAGAAAAGAAGCCCCAACAGCCTTGGGGTAGTTGAGTGAGGAAAGGAGGAGGAAGACAGGATCTGCAGAGTCTAGTGGACTTCTTACTTCCTTCTTTGATCTATACATGTACATCTATTAAGGCAGCCCAAGACTGCAAATCTGTTTGGCAATTAAAACACAGTGCTGGCTAATATGGGATATTAAGTTCTTTTTTTCAAGATAAAATATCTTTAAATCAGCTTTTCTTTGTATTTTGTATTTGAGTGATATTTTTAATATAAAACTTGTTTCTAGGTATACAGATAGAAAAGAATCAGACACAGAGAAAAGCACACAAACACAATAAACACATACATATTAAAGACACTCGGAATTTCACTACCCAAAGATGAAAGCCATAGTTAACATAGTTAACATTTTATTGTATATTCTTCCAAGTCTTTTTAGGTATTATTCACCACAGACATATACACACACAAATACACACATGAAACATTTCCCCATATCATTAAATGCTTCTCTATATGACATAAAGCTTAAAGTTAAATACTACTACTTCAATGCATGGTCGTAGCAAAACATATTCAATGGATCCACTATTATACATTAAAAATTACTTTTTGGTTGCAAAGTGTTAATCATGGGGGTGGGAGTATATGGGAATTCTGTATTTTCTGCATGATTTTTCTGTAAATCTACAAGTTCTCTAATGAAAAAAATTTACGAAAAAAAATTACCCATTGGTCACTACAATACCCTTTTGGAAGGAAATGGGCCATAAGCAAGAATTACTGGAAAAAAAATTATATGAGGAGGTCAAATAAAATATACATATTATGTTTGATGTAAAACTGACTGGAAATGAAATCATCTCGAGGCAGGCTTTTAACTCAAGATATCATTCTCACTGATTTTCCTTAATTTAGAAAAAGTCAATAAGGGAAGAAATAAACATAATTATTTGTCTATACTACTCTCCTTCAGATGTACTATTAACATAACCCACCAGCTCTACAAGGAAGAGAATTTATAGTTCCCGGTTGGCTTGGTTATTAGAACTAACAATCTCCAAGTTAATCAAAAATTCAATACCACTAATGTCCTTTAAATATAAGATTCTATCTAAAATATAAATCATATTCACATTGTTTGATCCTCTAGTAACTAGCATATATGTTTAGCAATAAACATTATGATCTTTTAAAATTTATTTTTAGTCTTATAGAAAAAGAGGAAAATTCTTATAATGCAGTACAAATAAAGCAGTAGCCTCTTGTGTCCTCTTCCCTCAATCTAGTCAACACATACAATCAAAAGTACTACTTCAAATGAACAATTACTTTTAATTTAAACTATATAAACAATAAGAGAACATGTGCATGAACCTATTTTCAAACCTTTGTGAGGATAAAGATATGACTTTTCCCTCAGAAACTTAGAAATAAACTTAGAAATAAAAATAACAAAATTCTAAACAATACAGATAAGTGAACATTTCTGGAAATTGTTATAAAATATTGTAAAATTTTATACTACTTTATGTTTGCCATCACCACGTTTAAGAATTTAAGGCTATTGATAATGAAATGGGCAATGAGGTCTCTGCTCAAATGTCATCTTTTCAGAAGATCTCTTCCTCATAACAACTAACATAGTCTAAAACTCTTGTTAATATACTTATTTCCATTTTGGGTAATCTAAGCACCTCTTAAAATATATGTATATATATATATATATATAAATAACATTTTTGTAAGCAAATACACATATATGCATATATATTTACATATCATTTTGCAAATGTTTGTATGTATTGTGAGAATTTTGATTTTTACCCATAATAAAAAAAAAAAAGTAAAAATAAAAAAATAATAAAATAAAAAAATATATACTTATTTCCTTATCATATATTTCTCCTACTAAAATATAAGTTCTATGAAGGCAAGACCACAGCTCATTTCATTCACTGCTTTGTCCACATTACTTAGCATATTGCCTGACATGCTATGGGCACTCAAATATGCATTTAAAATACATTTATTGCTAGTATAATATTGGCATTGTCACTTTTTAAAATTTTATTGTGGTTATAGAAATAGATATAGATACAGATAAATATATAGAACATAAAATTTGCCATTTTAATCATAACTAAGTATACATTTTGGCATTAATTACATTCACAATGTTGTAAATCATCACCACTATTTATTTTCAAAAATTTTTATCAGAAACTCTGTACCCATTAAGTAATAACTCCCCATTTCATCCTCCCCTTCACCCCCTGGTAACCTCTAATCTACTTTCTGACTCAATGAATTTGCCTATTCCAGCATATTTCATATAAATGGAATAATATAATATTTGTCATTTTGTATCTAACTTATTTCATTTAGCATAATGTTTGCAAGGTCCATACATGTAGGAGCATGTATCAGAACTTATTCCTTTTTATGGCTGAATAATATTCCAATGTATAAATATTTTGTTTATTTATTACCCTGTTGATGGACACTTGATTGCTTCTACCTTTTGACTATTGTTAATAATGCTGCTACAAACACTGGTGTACAAGTATACATTTAAGTCCCTGTTTTTAATTCTTTAGGGTATATACCAAGGAGTAGAATTGCTGGGTCATATGTTGGCACTATGTTGAATTTTTTGAGGAAGAGCCAACTGTTTTCCAGTTGTGTTACTTTGAAACTATTAAAGATATAATGTAAAATGAAGAAAAAACATAATTACATAATTATGTTAATGTCATTAAGACTATTTAAAGCAAAATAAGAAATAAACATTTAAATATTTAAAGTTAAGTAAAAAGTTAAATTTGAATAGGAAATATCAGTATACATGCAAGATTACTTCTCATTTTTTAAAAAATCAATTCCTAACTCAGTCCATTGAAAATGCCTGTAAGTTAAGACAAAAGAGGAATGGCTAGCTGGAGGAATGGCTCTAAGTTAAGACAAAATGCCAGTAAATTAAGACAAAATGGCTGTAAGTTAAGACAAAAGAGGAATGGCTAGCTGGAGTAATGACTGATTTCAAGTCTGGGCCAGAAAATTTGTACAAAATAAACCTGAAACATGTCGTTGTGCCAAGAAGAAAGAGAGATATCAAAAACATATGGGACCATATCAAAAGGACACAGGAGCCAACCTGAAGGAGTTTCTCACTAGCCTAAGATGGGACAATTAGAGCATCAAAGAAAAAAATATATATGGTCACAATACAATAAAACACATCAAAAGAAGGAAGATGGCGTCGGTTTAGGAGGGCACTCACTGACTAGCTCTCTGAGGATGGCGGATTGGGGACAGGGTCCTGCCCAAGGCTCTGTGCTGTGGGCGTATGGAGCGAGAAGATTGGCACATATATCTGCAGGCAGCTTGGCGGTGTGGATAGCTCGGTGGAGATTCATGAGTTTTGACCCTGCCCGTGGAGGTTAACGCAGACGGCTGAGCCCCACCCTCAGGAAAAAAGGCCGCTTTGACCTGCGACTCCCACCCGCAAGCCGGTGAGAGGGAACATTCTCGGAAAGTGGGAGGATTCTGGCGGAGGGTCAAGAAGGCTTTCCTTTCTGTGGATTTTGCTGCCTGGAACCCCTTGCAGCTTTGGGGAACAAAATAGCTGGCTTGAAGCAGGACCAGGCTGAGAGGAGTGGCGAATCTGCTGAGGAAGTTGACGGACCGAACTGCCCAGGGAAACGCCACAACCACCACCCCCTCCCCCCTCTCCCCCACCGCTGCCAGCAAGCCCGTGAGAGGGAGCATTCTCGGAGAGTGGGAGAGTTCTGACAGAAGGTGGAAAGGGATTTATTTTCTGTCGATTTGGCTGCCTCAACCCCCTCATAGCTTTGGGGAGCAGATAAGCTGGTTGGAAACACTGCCAGGCTGAGGGGAGAGGCGAATTTACTGAGGAAGCCTGTTTTACACAACAGCCCCGTGATACTCAGGCTTGCCTCCAGAGGGGGTGGAGTCAGCCATTTTTATCCTTCTGCACTGACTAGCATCAGAGCTTCAACTTCCCTGGGAAGGCGAGGAAGTGCTTGATTAGTGTCCTCAAGCCTAGTTAGGGTCCCCTCAGTGAAGGGGGTGGTCTAGAAGAGGACATATTGTGGGTCCGTTATTTCACCAAAAAAATTGAAAACTGAATTTTTCTTTTTAATTTAGTGTAATAGCTAAAAATCTGCCTCAAAACCTGCAGATAGAACCTTGCAGGGCAATTGATTGATAAATACAAGCAGGCTGAAAGGTTCCACAAGGACCCTAAAAGGAACACTATTCTTCCTTAGCTTTGTTTGACTGCTTGCTTGTGTGGTTATTTCATTTTTCTCTGTTTATTTGTTGTCGCTTGCTTTTGTTTCATCTTTCCACACCCCTTCTTCTTTCTTTCTTTCTCTTTTCTTTTTTTTTTTTAAATTAGGTGCTGCTAGCTTGTCTCTTCTTTGCTGTGCTTCTTCTTCAGTAATTTCCCATTCTCTGTCTATATTGATTTTGTATCCCAAGCTATCTATTTTGCTTCCTTCATCTTTCTGCCTTCTGCTTTCTATTGTGGTTCTTACGTACCATGTTTTTTCATTAGCCTACAACTTAAGAGTGTCAATTTCTATTCTATCTATTTGGTTTTCTTCTTTTTTTAATTAATATTAACTTTTTCTTGTCAGCCCTTTCTTTACTCTTTCTCTCCCTCCTCATCATTCTAACCTTCTAAATCATTATATATATATTCCTCTATTTGGTTTCCCAGTCCATGGTAGGTACTCCACTTCTTTTTCCTACTACTCCACACTGCCTACATTAGCTAAATATTCGTTTCACTAAGTCTTATACAGCCCCTCTTCTAACTTTTATCAATATTACTATTATTCTTCTTCCTTTCTCATTTCTTTTGACTCCTCTAGCCCTAATCTTTTGCCTTCAAGGGAACATAGAAAGAAGCAAGGAAATAAAATAAGAAAAAGTGTCAAGCAGAAAACTTAACACACACACAGAACCACCAGTTAAATAAAACTCTAGAGCAGAGAGAGAAGCTAATCAACCAAATAAACCCATCAAGATAAAATGATAACTAGAGGGCAACAAAAAATTACAAACCACACTGAGAAACAAGAAGACATGGACCAGCCCAATAGACAAACTAAAAACCAGGAAGAGATGCAGAACATCGAACAAGTAATCAAAGCTTTCCAAACAAATATCATGGACCAATTTAATGAAGTGAAGGAAGAGGTTAAGGATATAAAGAAGACACTGGGAGAGCATACTGAAGAAATTGTAAACATACATAAAAAGATAACGGATATGATGGTGATCAATGGCACAATGCAAGAAATCAAAAAGATGCTGGATTCACATAACAGCAGTTTTGAACAGGCAGAAGAAAGAATTAGTGATGTGGAAGACAATACATCTAAAATCAAACATAGTAGAACAGATAGACAAAAAGATAGAAAAAAATCCAGCAGGGACTCGGGGATTTAACCGACAACACAGAACGCACAAACATACACATTATGGGCATGCCAGAAGGAGAAGAGAAGGGAAAGGGAACAGAAGGAGTGTTGAAGGAAATAATGGCTGAAAACTTCCCAACCCTATTGAGAGAGATGGATGTGCAGATTCAGGAAGCACAGCACACCGTAAACAGTATAAATCCCAACAGGCCAACTCCAAGACATATAATTGTCAAAATGTCCAATGGTCGCGACAAAAATAAAATACTCAAGGCAGCAAGAGAAAAGAGAACCATGACATACAAGGGAAGCACAATAAGATTAAGTGCTGATTTCTCAGCTGAAACCATGGAGGCAGAAAGACAGTGGTAGGACATAGGCAAAGTACTGAAAGAAAAAACTTCCAGCCATGAATTCTCTATCCAGCAAAACTGGCATTCAAAAATGATGGGGAGTATGAATTCTCTATCCAGCAAAACTGGCATTCAAAAATGATGGGGAGTTCAAAATATTCACAGATAAACAGAAATTAAGAGAGTATATCAATAAGAAACCTGCACTTCAAGAAATATTAAAGGAAGTTCTACAAGTTGAAAGGAAAAAACAAGGGAAAGAGAGTTGGAGGAGAGTTTAAAAACAACTAAAAAGACAAAAACAGAAACAAAACAACATATGACATACATTAACCCAAAGAAAATATGGCTGAAGTAAGAAATTCATTGCGAGTAATAACACTGAATGTTAATGGATTAAACTCACCAGTCAAGTGACACACATTAGCAGAATGGATAAGGAAATATGATCCATCTATATGCTGTCCACAAGAAACCCACCTTTGACCCAGGGATTCAAGGAGGCTGAAAGTTAATGGCTGGAAAACAATTTTACAAGCTAACAAGATCCAAAAAAAGGCAGGAGTAGCTATTCTAATATCAGACAAAATAGACTTTAAATGCAAAACTATTGTAAGAGACAAAGATGGACACTATATATAACTAAAAGGTGTAATCTCTCAAGAAGAAAGAACAATCAAAAACATTTATGCACCTAATCGGGGTGCCTCAAAATACATGCGGCAAACTATGAAAAAACTAAGTAGAGAAATAAACGCCTCTACAATTATAGTGGGGGACTTAAATACATCATTATCATCATTAGACAGACCATCTAGACAGGGAATCAATAAAGAAACAAAGACTCTAAACAACAATACATTAGAGGACCTGGAATTAATAGACATATACAGAACACTACACCCAAATACAGCAGGATTTACATTCTTCTTGAGTGCACATGGATCATACTCCAAGATAGACCACATGCTAGGCCACAGAACAACTCTCAATGAATTCAGAAAGATTGAGATTATACAAAGTAATTTCTCTGAACACAATGGAATGAAATTGGAAATCACTAAAGGCCAGAGAATCAGATTAGGCACAAAGAACATGGAAGTTAAAAAACACACCCTTAGACAAATAGTGGGTCAAGGAGGAAATCTCAAAAGAAATCAGTAACTACCCTGAAACTAATGAAAACGACAACACAACATATCAAAACCTATGGGATGGAGCCAAAGCTGTCCTGAGAGGGAAGATCATGAATGTATATATTAGAAAAGAAGAGCTAAAATTGAACATCTAACTGCACACTTGGAGGAATTGGAAAAACAACAATAAACTAAACCTAAAGGACGTAGAAAGAAGGAAATAACAAAGATTAGAGCAGAACTAAATGAAATAGAGAATAAGAAAGCACTGGAAACAATAAACAAACCCAAAAGTTGGTTCTTCGAGAATATCAACAAAATTGACAAACCCTTAGCCAGACTAACAAAGAAAAAGAGAGAAGAGATGCAAATACACAAAATAAGGAATGAGCAAGGGGATATCACTACTGGCCCCACGGAAATAAAGAGTATCATAAGAGGAGACTTTGAAAACTTATATGCCAACAAGAACGGTAATTTAGAGGAAATGGACAAGTTTCTAGAAACTCACAAACAGCCTACACTGATGAAAGAAGAAATTGATGAACTCAACAGTCCAATTACAAGTAAAGAGATAGAATCAGTCATCATCAAAACCCTCCCAACTAAGAAGAGCCCAAGACCAGATAGCTTCACAGCTGAATTCTACCAAACATTCCAGAAAGAGCTAACACCAATTCTACTTAACCTCTTCCAAAAAATAGAAGTAGAAGGAATATTGCCTAACTCATTCTACGACGCCAACAGTACCCTAATACCAAAACCAAACAAAGATACCACAAGAAAGGAAACTTACAGACCAATTTCACTAATGAATCTAGATGCTAAAATCCCCAACAAAATACTTTCTAATCACATTCAACAACATATCAAAAGGATTATACACCATGACCAAGTGGGTTTCATCCCAGGTATGCAAGGATGGTTCAATATAAGAAAATCAATCAAGGTAATAATACACCACATAAACAGATTGAAAGAAAAAATCACATGATCATCTCTATAGATGCAGAAAAAACATTCGACAAAATACAGCACCCTTCTCCGATAAAAACACTGCAAAAGATAGGAATAGAAGGAAACTTTCTGAACATGGTAAAGGATATATATGAAAAACCCAAAGCAAACATCATCTTCAAAAGTGAAATCCTAAAAGCCTTCCCTCTGAGAACCGGAACAAGACAAGGATGCTCACTATCACCACTCCTATTTAACTTTGTCTTAGAAGTACTTGCTTGAGCACTGAGGCAAGAAAAAGATATAAAAGGCATCCAAATTGGAAAAGAAGAAGTAAAAATTTCATTATTTGCAGACGACATGATCCTATACATAGAAAGCCCTGATAAATCTACAACAAAGCTTCTAGAACTTATAAAGGAGTTCAGTAATGTCACAGGCTATAAGATCAATGCTCAAAAATCAGTAGCATTTCTGTACACCAATAATGAGCAATATGAGGAGGAAATCAAGAAAAAAATACCATTTGCAATAATAACTAAAAGAATCAAACACCTAGGAATAAATTTAAAGATGTAAAGGACTTATATGCAGAAAACTACACAACACTGTTAAAGGAAATCAAAGAAGACTTAAATAAATGTAAGAATATTCCCTGTTCATGGATAGGAAGACTAAACATCATCAAGATGTCTATCCTACCCAAACTAATCTACAGATTTAATGCAATCCCAATAAAAATCAACACTGTATTTTTTAAGGAACTGGAAAAACTAACTACAAAACATATTTGGAAAGGTAAGAGGCCCCGAATTGCCAAAGACATATTGAAAAAGAAAAATGAAGTTGGAGGTATCACACTACCTGACTTTAAAACATACTACAAAGCTACAATGGTCAAAACTGCATGGTATTGGCACAAGGATAGACCTACTGACCAATGGAACCGGATTGAGAGTTCTGATATAGATCCTTGCATATACAGTCATCGGGTATTCAACAAAGCCACCAAGCCCACCCAGTTGGGAGAAAAGGGCCTCTTTAACAAGTGGTGCTTGGAGAACTGGATATCCATATCTAAAAGAATGAGAGAGGAATACCATCTCACACCTTATACAAAAATCAACTCAATATGGATCAAAGATCTAAATATAAGAGCCAAAACCATAAAGACCTTGGAAGATAATGTAGGGAAGCATCTCCAGGACCTTGTAATAGGAAATGGTTTCATAAACTTCACACCCAAGGCAAGAGCAGCAAGAGAAAAAATAGATAAATGGGATCTCCTCAAAATTAAAAACTTCTGCACCTCAAAGGATGTTATTAAGAAAATAAAAAGGCAGCCTACCCAATGGGAGAAAAATTTGGCAGCCATATATCTGATAGGAGCCTAATATCCTGCATATATAAAGAAATCCTACACCTCAAAAATAAAAAGACAAACAACCCATTTAAAAAATGGGCAAGTGACCTGAAAAGACACTCCTCCAAGGAAGAAATACAAATGGCTAAAAAGCACTTGAAAAAATGCTCAACATCGCTAGCTATTAGGGAAACGCAAATCAAAACTACAATGAGATATCATCTTACATGCACCAGAATGGCAGCTATTAAAAAAACAGCAGAATATAAGTGTTGGAGAGGATGTGGAGGAATAGGAACCTTCATCCACTGCTGGTGGGATTGTGGAATGGTCCAGCCACTGTGGAGGACAGTTTGGCGGTTCCTCAGAAATCTAAGAATACATCTTCTGTATGATCCAGTGATTCCACTGCTGGGTATATACCCAGAAGAATTGAAAGCAAAGACACGAACAGATATATGCACACCAATGTTCATAGCAGCATTGTTCATAATTGCCAAAAGTTGGAATCAGCCCCGGTGCCCATCAACAGATGAATGGATAAACAAAATGTGGTACATACATACAATGGAATATTACTCAGCTGTAAGAAGGAATAAAGTGCTAACACACGGAATAACATGGATGAATCTTGAAGACCTTATGTTGAGTGAAGCAAGCCAGGCATTGAAGGATGAACAGTATATGACCTCACTGATTTGAACTGCGGAAAATGAGTAGTCTCTGAGAACCATTGTCTGAAAGATAAGTTAACAAGGGAGAGAAAGAGAAGAGAAGGTTGTGAGCCATCATGCATATGGACATAATCTATGGTAAACTGATAGAGTATAGTTGCATATTGAAGGATAGGACAGGTGGGTAGAGACATTACTGGGTTTGGTGGTGCAGGGTTGACAAGTGGGTAGATTAGGAAGGGCAGGTTAGAATATCAAGGATACTGGAAGGAGAGTTTGGAAGGGGACTAGGTGAACATGGGATTTGTGGGTATGATGTTGAAAGTGCAGGAGTGGGAATGCTCTTATGGCAGTATGACAAGGTAGTGTCACTGGTTTAGGGTGTAGGTTGGGGGAGCATTCAGGAAGGGGTGCATCTGGAGTAGGCTTCTGGGGAATGTGTGAGTGTTCATCCTGTCATAAGGTGCTGTGTCGGGGAGTGGAGACCCACATGGTGAGTGGTAAGAAGATGGATCCCCATCTTTGGGAGAACTGATTCACCCAGAAACAGACAGGTGGGTGTCTCTTAGGCACAAAGATGGATCCTAATAGGAGAAGATATTCAGCATGTCAAGACTTCTTGTTGCATGTAACTATGAATCTTGTCATCCAGTGAGTCCCTGTCATGGGACATCCCTGTCATGACAGAGGAGTGTCATGAGCCCCAGGGGGATGGGGAGGAAGGAACAGAAAAGATCAAAGAGGGGGTATTTAGTGGTCATGGGAAATGTTTTTCATTACCTTACAATGATGGACACAGGAAATGGTAAACATCATCAATAAATTATTAAACTGTACCATCTAAATTATAAACTATACTGTAAACCATTGACAATGTTTAGTAGCTAAGCTTCACTATCTGTATAACAGTTATAACAATGCTACCATTCACATAAAAAATGTTTTAATATGGGGTGAGGAAAGGGGAAGGAGGCTGGGTATATAGGAGTCTCTAGTATTGTGTGTGTGACTTTGCTGTGACCTAAAACTTCTTTGAAAATTAAATGAAAATTCGGGAGACACTGGGGAGTGAGAGGGGGCAGGTACCACAGTACAGACTGGACACCCGATAATGCAGTGATAAAAGGAAAAATGTAAAAAAAAAAATTTTTTTTTTAATTTTTTTATTTTTTCCCATTTATTGAATATCCCAATCCTTTAATTTTATTTCTAGTGTTTTTTTTAAAGTTACCATGTATTTTATCCCTTACATTTAAACTTATCTTTATTATTTCATTTTCCTATTAATTTTATTTGGCTATTATATAGGCTTCATCTTCAAGGAAGGTTTGGATCACAGAAGGATTACTACAGAGGGGGCAGGAGAGGATCATTGGTGGGGGGTGTCTGGGATGGGGACTTCATGGGAGGAAGTACACCTGAATATACATGAAAGATATATAAAATTGTTCAAATGCTCAAGGGGTACGGCATGGTGACAGTGGGTAGACAATCACTCAATAAATGAGGGAATAATGAATTCCCAGCCGAGAGAGCTCTGCCACATTCTCCAAGGGAGCAGCAGCAGTTCCCCAAGTGCAGGGGCAGTGTCTGGCATACTGTTATGGGGTGCCTAAGGGTTGCCACCTGAGAGCCTCCTTGTTGCTCAAATGTGGCCTCTCTCTAAGCCAAACTCACCATATGAATGCATTATCCCCCAGGGATAAACCTCCCTAGCAACGAGGAATTAATACCAAGTGCCAACAGGCAATACGACTGGAAAAAGACCTTGAATAAAAGGGGGAAAAGGTAAAGACAAATGAGGTTCATGTGGCTAAGAGACTTCAAAGAGAGTCGGGAGGTCATCCCAGAGGTAACACTTACGCACACCTCAGTAGGATCTCATAGAACACCAAAGTGGATATCATCCCACACAGAGGGGCTCCTGAGACCTCTGGAGACACCTAGGTCCTATATAAGGGGGACAACTCCAGAGATTGATGCCTTATCAGTAGACTATACTTTGGAATCAGTGCCCCTGAGAGTGACAGCGTTGGACTCAAATAAGTTCTCCCTGCACATGTTCCATCAGTCCCTTCTATTCAATGCTATGTGTGATGCTGAAGTTTGTAGGTGTACTTCCAGAGACTGGAGCCTCGGGCCTGCCCATGTGCCAGCTGTGCCTGAAATCTCGGTGGAGCTGCAACTCCTACTCTACAGCTCAATGGACTCACCCAAGTCCCTGGTAAGGAGACGAAGATGGACAACGGCCACCCCAGGGAATGGAGAGAGCCTGCAGCTGAAGGCAGGATAATCCCATCCATCGTATCCATGGGATATAAGCCCCCTCTCACTTGGAGGTGGAGTGGACATCACCATCCCAAATTCCTCAGGATTGGGGGAATAGCTATAGACTAGAGTGGACTTAATGGTATTCTGTTGTAGACATAATGTGATTCAAGCAATGGAAGAAATTACAACAGTGAGGTGGAGCCAGTGGCCACTGGACATTTTTGGGGCAGGGAAGAGAAAAGCAGTTGTAATACAGGTGCTTTTTCAGGTCTTGGGAATTATCCTAAGTAACATTACAATGACAGATATAGGGCATTTTACATCAGCATATAACATGCAGAACTGTGTGGGAGAGAGTGGGGTCTACAATGTGAACTATGGTCCATGCTTAGTGGCAAAGCCCCAGGATGTGTATATCCATTCCAAGTGATGTTCCACACTAATGAAAGATGTTTATGTGGGATGTTATGGGAGGTGTGGGAGGTGGGGAACATGGAAATCCCTGTAATTTTTGTGTAACATTTATGTAATCTAAGCATCTTTTAAAATAAAAAAAAAAATAAAAAAATAAAAGTGGTAGTAAGGAGAAGATAATCTTGATTCCATTGGGAAACTTAGGTTTTCTTAAAATGATGGGGAAAAGAGGTTTTTTTCTGTACTGCTAAGGTAAAATCCTTGTTAATTAATGTAATCATGGTAAAGGTGTAAAAGTGAAAAGTAAACTAATGAAATCGTTAAGTTCAAAAAAAAACATCAAAATATAAAAATTCCTGAGTTCAAATGATTTTCAAAATACATGTGCATTTATGTCCATCAACTTATGAATGGAAAAATAAAATGTGGTATAAACATACAATAGAATACTATTAGACAATAAAAGGAATGAAGTGCTAGTACATGCTATAACATGAATGAACCCTGAAAACATCCTAAATGAAAAAAAGCTAGTTACAAAAGAGCACATATAGTATGATTGCATTTATATGAAAATGTACAGAATGGGCAAATCTATAGAGACAGAAAGTAGATTAGAGGTTGCCTGAGGCAGGAGTATTTGGGGAGAGTGGGGAACAGAAGTAACTGCAAATGAATATAGGCCTTCTTTTTGGGGTGATGAAAAAGTTTTGGAAATTGATAGTGGTGATGACTGCACAACTCTGTAAATATACTAATAACCACTTAATTGTATACTTTAAATGAATGAGTAATATGGTATATGAATTATATCTCAATAAAACCATTATTAAAATATATATAAACACATTTACATGCCAAATAAATTGTTCCCACTGGAGGCTGCCAGCATTTATCAGGAAATGATAAAGAAAAAAAATCATGTATTATTATGCTTCTCCTACATGAATTGTATTTCAGAACAACCAAAGAGCAAATGAGGGAAATTTCTTCTTTATAGGGAAAAAGCAGCAGCTAGTGGGAAGTAGATGTGGCTCAAGCTGTTGAACTCCTGCCTCCCAAATGGGAGGGCCTGGGTTCAGTTTCTGGTGCCTCTTGAAAAAACAAAAATGAACAACAAGCAAAACAAACAAAAAAAAACAACTCAGTGGAGCCAATGTGGCTCAGTGGTTGAGTGCCGGCTTCCCACATACGAGGTCCCAGATTCAATCCCTGGTACCTCAAAAAAAAAAAAAAAAAAAAAAAAAAAACAACGTGGTAAAAATGGGGGTAATTGGTTTTTTCCCGGCTTCCCACAAACCGGGCCCCCTATTAAACCCCCGGTACCAAAAAAAAAAAAAAAAAAAAAAAAAAAAATCAGCTAGTAAATTCAGAAGGAATATTAAATTTTTAAAAATTACCATTTTGTAACCCTTTATGCTATAATTGATCTAGGCAATGGTCACCAGTGAATGCTAAAACTATTAGGGAAAAGGTTAATGAGAAACTTTATAATGGAAAGATAAGGCTGATAATACCTGAATCCTATGACTAATCTTAACCTCACGAAAAGGGCAACCAGATATTATATGCATCATGATGTTACACAATAGGAAGCAAACAACACTATTTATAAATATTTTTGGGAAAAAAAAATTGAACATGAATATAATCAAGCCTCTAGACCTAACTTCCAATCTATAGAAAATATAAAAAAGAGAAATAAATGAGCCAGAAGAAAACAATCAGGCAAATCCAAAGTATAGGACATACTACAAAACAACTTGCTTAGTCAACTCAATAACTCAATGCCATAGAAAGACTTTTCAAAGGTGAGAGGACTATTTTAGTATTCTAAATCAAGGGTCCACATACGTTTTCTGTAAAGGGTCAGATAGTAAATACTTTAGGCTTTCCCTGCCCTAAGTCACATTAGCCATCAATTCTATCAATTCTCTTTTATACCCACCTAACTTATCCTTTTAACCCATTGTCATTACTACTACTTAGTATCGGCCCTTGCCTAGATTATCAAAGATTCAATTTATCAGTCTTCCTGAGACCAGTCTTGCCACACTCCAACTCATTTTCTGCTCTATCTCAGTAAGAATTCTTTAAAACTCAACTTTGGTAAGTTCATCTTACTGATTAAATTATTTCAATAGTCTCTGGTTACCTTCGGGCTATTGAAATACTGACCCTTTAAATTCAGCAAGGCATTCAAGAGATACTAGCTATGGACTCTGCTACAAGTTTTTACTTTTTTACCTGATATTGTGCTCTCTACTCCTTCAAGTTCTGCTGAACTATTTTCAATTCTCCTCCTCCAAGTTCTACAAACTATTTTCAATTCCCCAAGCAGACATTATTTCTCTGATCTCCTCTTATCTTGGTACATACAGGTCCTCTGGCTGGAACAATGTTCTGCCTATTCTCCAGTTATTTCTCATTAGTCTTTCAGTACTACTCTGATGCCATCTTCTCCCCAACATATTTTCAAACTCTTTAATTCTTCCATTCCTCATTTAGTTAAGTGACTTCCTTTTATATCATCTAATGAACTTTTAACTACCACACTCTTCATATCAACAGCTTGCCTAGGTGTCTCACCCCACCAAAGCTGCTTAACTAATATCAGCCTTTGTGGCATCAATTCCTAACATAGGCACTCAATATATATTCAATGAGTAGGGAAAAAAGTAATAAATTGTTTTACTAAGCTAATTTGGGAAAGGAGGACAGAATATAAACCGCATATGTCAAATTATGTTAAACATAATTTTATCTTTCCTGAAACAGAGGGGCTTTTGGATTTTACACAGCTTTAGGGTAAATTTTAATTACTTGATTTGATTGTTTCAATTTTTTATAAAAAGAAAACTTTATGAACTAAGCTGAGGAACTTCATTCTAGACACTTAAGAAGGAGAAATTTCATAACATTTTTCTCTAGGGCAAATAAAACGTAGCTAACCACAAATGATTATCACTTTCCACTAATCTCATGATGAAATTCTATTCCAGACCTATTATTTTTTTTTGTAACACATTATTTTGTATGCTTATGTGGAAATATCAAAACAAATTTAAAAGCTATTCCTATATGACTACATTTATTGGAAATCTGTAGCTAACATCAAGATCCATCACTTTATTTCTTTTTTAAAAACTTCGTTGTCAAGAACTTTAAGGTAACTTATTTTACATTATGTTTTCTAATATTTTTAATAATTGTACCTAAAAATGCTTAACGATAGAAATAACTTTTCTGGTTGGCTCAGTTTAGATTTTGTTATTTGAAGAAACTTTCCTTTATTCAGAATATAATATTTGAAATTTACTTTCTTGATCTTGTAGGGGCTTTTATATAGACATTCTTATGATACTGAAAGGAATTTTAGATAGATCTAATTTGATTGAAAATCATTACAATGTAGTTAGATCAATTTCAAACTTTTTGACATTAACCAGTTTCCTGCATTAAACTTTTTTAAAAATCTGTAAATTATTTTGGGCTTCTCTGTTTAAAATATGGAGTAGTATTCTGAAGAAAGCAAAGACAAAATAACGTACGGTTAAAATAGGCATTCATTATAAGGAGCCTAATTTCCTGCAGCTTAACATTAAGCTCAAAAGAAAGGAAAAAGAAGCAAAACCAATGAAATAGAAAACAAATATGTTTCCTAACTGCATATTTTCCCCAGTAATATCTGGGGAAGGGGGAACTGGATCAATATCTTTTCAGTGGGTTGAGAAAAAGATATAAATATTATAATTTAAAAGTAAATCCTAAATGGCTCAGTTTGTTTAAGGAGCTATCACTTACTAAAATTATGTGGACACGGGATTAGGTTAAGTCCACTTTCAATAATAATTTAAACTGTTTACTTCCACAAATGAGCAAACATGTCTTTAAAACAGTAATTTATTATAGACAAGAACAAACAATTTGGGACAGATTAATTCACTCTGAAAGCAGTAGAAAGGAGCTCTAAAAGTTGCAGAAGTTGTACATACACTAAATAAAGATCCTATTCCAGGGGAAGCGGCTGTGGCTCAATCAGTGGGGCTCCCGTTTGCCGTGTGGGAGGCCCCAGGTTCGGTTCCCGAGGCCTCCTGGTGAGGGCAAGCCTGCCCGCACAGCGTGGTTGGCTGACCCAGCGGGCGCGAGCAGCAAGGGGGGTATAAATGAATAAATAAATAAAATCTTCAAAAAAAAAAAAAAAAAGATCCTATTCCAAAAGAAATTAAAACTGATGCCAACTTATATTTAGTGCAGGAAATCTCTAAATTCTTTATGTGTTGAAAACAGTTACCCTGTTCCACTCCTTTTTCCACTAGACAATGAATTTTCAGAAACAAGTTAAAAGCACAATTCTAATCTCTCAATTTCTACTTCAGATACAGGATGATTTAAAATATATTACCACCTATACTATTGATTAATTTAGCATGCATATAAATGTAAGAAAATCTAATTCACAGGAAATTAATTTCAATATCACAGAATAATTTGGGCCAAATAAAACATATATAAATAAATAGGTAGGGCTACAGCAAGTTGTCATCTTATTTTGATGATTAATACATAATTAAATGACAATTTTTTTTAAAAGACAAAAGAATAAATAGGACCTCTCCCTTCATTTGGATAAACCTAATCACTTGCTTCCTGTTTTGTCACAGACGCTTTCTCTGACCTCTTATCTAAATTACTCCGGTGTATATTTCTTTATAGAACAAATTTAAACTTTATATTTCTGTGTCTGTTAAAAAAAAAAAAACAAAAAAAAAAAAAAAAAAAAAAACTATATACACGCAGAGCAATAGCAATAGGTATTTCATTCACTTAGGTATGTGCAGAACCTAACACAATTTATTCCACCTAACACATATCAATTTCTGAAGGCACAAGGTGGACACAGAAGTAGTCCCCAATCTATGTGGGATGAATTGGGGCAAAACAGAACAGGTCCCTGACCAGAATGGAGCTGCCATTGCCCAATCCAAAGTTATAATTCTACCATGAGAAATATAGTCTTAAAATTCCTAAAACATTTCAGTATATTTGGAGAATCTAACAATATAAATAAAGCATACTTTTGTCCTAAGAAAGATTCATTATCTGATAAAAAGAGAATCAATTATAGTGATCACTGAAGATATTCTAGTCCAAGATAAAAGTAAAAATCCTAAATAAAGTATAGGCAAATTAAATCCAATAGTTTATTAAAGTACAAAAGCCACATGACAACGTGTAGGAGAGAGGGACAAAGGAAGGAAATTGTGACAACAGAACTGTGAGTTAAAACCAGCGGCTGCTACTGCCGGCTCCATCCGTCACACAAAAGACACTTTAGGGGAAGCGAATGTGGCTCAAGTGATTGGGCATCCATCTACCACATGGGAGGACCTGGGTTCAATCCCTAGGACCTCCTGGTAAAAACGCGAGCAGGTGAACCGTGCCTGTGTGGCGAGCCAGACCCACACAATGAACCATGTAGCAAGATGATGACACAACAAAAGAGAGATGCAAGGGAGAATCAAGGCGAGATGTGCCAGAAGCCAGGAACTGAGGTGGCACAAGTGACAGAGTGCCTCTCTCCCACATTGGAAGTCCCTAGGATCGAATCCTGGTGAAGTCTAGAGGAGAAAAATGAGAAGAAAAGGCAAGAAACAGACACAACAGATCACCCAAATGGACATAGACAGCAAGTGGGGGCAGGGGGGAGACACTTTAGAATTCCTGGGCCTCTGGGCCTGTGACTACACACAAAGGGAGCTTCAGGGATCTACCACCCAAGGAAAGGGGAAAGAGAGGAACACAGACTAAGAATGACTCAGCTTCTGACCCACAAATTTGGTCAGCTGTGTCCCACAAGCCCTTCCAGGCTGGCTGGGACCACCCAGTGGTTTGCCCAAGGAGCCAGTGAAGGACTGAAGAAATCCAACCCTCGCAATCTCCCTCTTTTCTAGCTGGAACTAATTGTTGAGGAAACCCCAGGAAAGGGGAGAGAGAGGGACACAGCCTAAGGCTGACTCAGCTTTTGACTCACAAATTTGGTCTGCTGTGTCCCAGGAGCTCTTCCAGGCCAGATGGGGCTGTACCATTGTTTGCCTTGGAACCTGCAAGGGGCTGAAGATTTATAACCCTCCCAATCTCCTCCCCTACTAACAGGTACTGATTGTTGAGAACTCAGAGGGGAGTGGAAATATTTCCAACCTGGGAAAGGGAGGGGGCTGCCAGAGAAGGCTGGAGAACTATCTCAGGGAAAGTTTGAATTAAAAGGCTCATAGCCTCCAGACAGGAAGCTCTATCACATTGATCTGGTCTGTGTGACAACAAATACAACTAAGATCAGGCAATGAACTGAGGGCTGCCAAAGAGCACCATCTTCTGGCAGACCAAGGAAGTGCACACAAGAAAATTGAAAATAAGTAGGAGAGGCTTTTTCCATCCTCTATAGCCTCCCTCCCCAAGGCCCTAGGAAGCCACTCTACAACCAATTACTGGATCCAGTGCCCAGGTTTGAGCAACCAGCAGGACAATCCTAACAATCAAGGTCAAGGCAAGAATCAAAGAGCAGTGGTAACACACAGCCTACTGCCACTAAATCTCTACAAAAGAGAAAGAAATTGAGCATCTGAGGAAACTACATCCTAATCAGATGCCTAGATATCAAAAAATATATATAAGCCATACTAAGAAAATAGAAGAAATGGCACAAGAAAAGGAATATGTCAAAGGCCCAGAAGTGATGCAGAATTTGAGAGAACTAATCAGCAAAGATGTGCACAAATTTCCAAAATCAAATTAATGAGTTGAAAAACAATATGGTTTACCATGAACCAAATATGTTGTGTAACACATTGTATGATTCAAAAAAAAATTTATATGTATCCAGTACATTTAATTGAGAAATGTATGTTTTTATTCAACTGTGTTTTCTTTTTAGTTTTTAATTGTTTATATTTTCAATTATTAAATGTACAAAATAAAGTTAAAAAAAGAAAAAACGAAATAAAAAAGTACATGGCAATTAACTGCAAAAGTCAAAATTTAAAGCTATCTCTTTAACTACAAAACCAGTGCTTTCTCCACTACTTCCTTGCTGTCTCCCATTTAATTTTGCTCTAATTCCTAGACGTATACTTATTTTCTCTCTAGTAATGTATTCATGAACCAAAGAGTAGATTTGTTTATATTCTCTACAGCACTCAACACAGTGTTCAGCAGATAGTAGGGACTAATAGCTCAGATTCTATCTATCTCATTTGTCTTTACTTTCTCCAAGACAATTCTTGAAAAGGAAAGGAGCAAAGCATAGAAGACATGACAAGAGGGGCAGGAGCCAGCATGCTGATGATACCAGGAAAAAAAAAATGGAATGAAGCAAAAATTAATTCTACCCTTAGACAAAAACAGCAAACACCTTTGCAGCAGTTTGATATTATTGATGAATACCAAAAAGAAATATTGGATTATGTTTGTAAACTGGTCTTTTCCTCTGGGCATATTAGAGTGTACTGGATTCAGAGGTTTTACTTTTACTTAATTAAATAATGATTAAGGCTTTGATTATGCCACATCAGTAGGACGTTGAGTCCCCACCCTTTGTGGGCAGGGACTCACAGAGAAACTGCACTGCAGGGAAGGAAGTTTGGAGTTTTAATGCTGGAGCCTGAGGAAGTAAGCACACAGAGGTGCTTAGTCGTGAGGAAGGAGAGAAGGCCCTGGGAAAAGAGACAAGCCATTCGCCTGATAGTCTACAGCTGGCTTTGTGGAGCTAACAGAGCAGCTAAGCCTGGAGAGAGGCAAGCCCCGGGAAGAGAGGAACCCAGGAAGCCTGAACCCTGGCAAACTTTGGCAGCCATCTTGCTCCAACACATGGCCACAGACTTTGGTGAGGGAACTAATTTACACTTTATGGCTTGGTAACTGTAAGCTTCTACCCCGAATAAATACCCTTTATAAAAACCAACCAATTCCTGGTATTTTAAATCAGCACCCCTTTGGCTGACTAATACAACCTTATTTTCATACTTTATGCCATCTCATCATTCCAAGAATAGAAATTACAAGAAATCCCAAGACTAGGGAAACAGGAATATGGGCAGAAAGAACAAAGACATTATAATTCTTGGCATAGTAGAGGGACCTTAAGACCCTGGCATGTTTGAGGTTTCAGGAGTCTTTAGGGCTTTTGAAGAAGGGACTACAGGTCTTTGGTCTCCAAAGCAAGGGTAGGTATAGTAAAGGTATACACAGAAAATACTTTAGGCTTTAGAGGCCAGACAGTTTCTGTAGTAACTTTTCATGTCTAGTTGTAGAATTGTTGAGAACAGCCATAGACAACACATAAACAAATGGGCTTGGCTGTGTCCCAATAAAACTTTATTTATGGGCACTAAAATTTAAATTTCATACAATTTTCACGTATCATGAAATATCATTCTTCTTTTAACTTTTTTCAATTATTTTAAACTGAAAAAATTGTTCTTAGCCCATAGGCCATACAAAAATAGGTGGTGTGTGAGCTATAGTTTGCTGGTCTAGAGAAGAGCTACCCTAGGTTCTGGGAAGAGACTTTAGAACCTTCTAAGATAGTCAAGTTCAATTTACCAGTATAGGAGAGGAGGCAACAATTCAGAATGGAGAGCGAGAGGAGATCCTTAGTGCTAAATTTATCAAAATATTAACTTTATTAAGACATAATTACAGATCAGAAAAGAAGTTTATGATGTAATGGGAATATGGCAATACAACTACATGACTACTTTTAAAGTAATGGGATTTTTAAATGAAATATTTTGAATACTTGCAAAAATTTACAAAATAAGAAAATATAATTACCTTTCATCTTTCTACCTCTGGGGTTGGCAAACTTCCTTAAGGGTCCAAGAGTAAATATTTTAGGTTTGTGGGTTGTATTAGTCAGCCAAAGGGGTACTGATGTAAAATACTAGAAATCGGTTGGTTTTTATAAAACGTATTTACTTGGGGTAGAAGCTTACAGTTAACAGGCCATAAAGCGTAAGTTACTTCCCTCACCAAAGTCTGTTACCACATGTTGGAGCAAGATGGCTGCCAACGTCTACAAGGGTTCAGGCTTCCTCTTCCTCTTAAGGCTCTGTGGTCCCAGCTTGTTTCTCTCTGGGCTCAGCTGCTCTGCTCTCTCCACAAGGCCAGCTGTACACTATCAGGCAAATGGCTCGTTTCTCTTCCTGGGGCCTCTGCTATGTCTAATGAAGCCTTCTCTCTTTCCTCAAGTATCTGCTTCTCTGTGTATTTACTTCCTGGGGCTCCAGCATTAAGACTCCAACTAACTACTCTGCCATTTAGTTTTCTCTAACATCCTACTGATGTGGCCCAATCAAAGCTTTAATCATTATTTAATCAAGTAAAAGTGAAACCTCTGAATCCAATCCAATCTAATATGCCCAGAGGAACAGACCAGTTCACAAACATAATCCAATATCTATTTTTGGAATTCATAAACAATATCAAACTGCTACATGGGTCATACAGTTTCTGTGGCAACTACTCAACTAAACTATTGTTGTAGCTGTGAGGATGGTTAATTCAGGTGATGGCCTCTGCCCCAGCCAATTGCAGCCAGCTGGCGGCTGGCACCAGGGGGCGGCCTCAGTCCCCACTTTATCCTTGGGCCTGTGTCCGAAAACAGGTGATAGAACTAACTTGCAGAAAATGTTCTCTAAACAATCCTGGGGCTGAAGACGTTTGAATAATAATAACATAGTATGTTATATAATCTGATCAACATGTTATTCTCACCACTATATCAATATATTATCCTCACTGTTATATGCCAAAAAAATAAGATCATCTGTGCTAATAAAAACCAAGGGGTCAGCCAGAAAGAGACTCTTTCTGCCGCACGGCTGCAGCCCAGTATGGACTGTTACACTTCTCCTCCTCGTGTGTTTTTTCACTTGCCCCCCCCACGAGCCCCTGTTGTGGACGCGCATAACAATTGGCGTAGTCTGCAGATGTCACCCTGCACACTCACCACACCTGCCGAAAAGGAGGTAGAGGGTATGGGCCCCAGGTGGATGCCCACCTGTACGTGGGCCGGAGTGGCAGAGTGGCTGTCCGGTTGGTGTGCTGTCCTGCGGAGATCCCAGATAACACACCAGCAGCTTTACAGGGTGCTCTGCAGCAGGCTGTGCCCTTGTTAAGTGATATGAAACAGCATGCGGCAGCTGCCTGGGTAGGATGGGTGTTCCTGTCCTTGCTTCGGGATACCACACAGGAAACGCTGAAGCAAGCAACCCAGTTGCAGGAGATAGAGCAGCGTGAAGCAGCCTGAGCAGCCTGAGCAGCACGGACCGCCGGCGGTGTATAGCAGCGGGAACTGCGTGAGCGCGGAGCACCAGCGGCGTAGAGCAGCACGAGCAGCGCAGAGGGCAGCGGCTCAGAGTACTGAAAGTATAACTCGAGAGGCCCCGTTGAAAATATTGACCACATGCCCCATCAAAGGCTGGGTGGCCCGGCCTCGTGGTGGGGTGGGCTCGGGCAGCAGCCCTTGCTGAGGATACATGACAACAGTTTGCTTGCTTGGGCCCATACCTATGCTCAAATGTACAACATGTCTCATTGTTGAGTGTGCACAGAACTCCAGTACAGCGGGAGGCCTCACGTGGTGCATCGCCCCTGCACTTAGGACAATTGGACCTGGCTGGAAACGTTGACTGAACAACCCCGGAGTGGGAAGCCATCCGTCACCACGTAAAATGCTTGTTTCACCAGGATACAGACCCAGCCAGGCCGTAGTTCAGCTATGCTTTACATAACAGATAGGGCTGGCTTCCCACTGAACATGTAAAGTTGTGCAGCATTGCACCTAAATGTATTAAATGAAAAAAGGACCCCTGCCAGCTAGCTGGGGAGATCCCCAAATATATATGTGTAATGGTACTCAGAATGTTACAGGTGGCTCCCATTAGTGGAAGAGTCTACCATATAGAGGTACAAAACCCACGGACCAGCTGCCCAAGAAATACTTGTGGGTCTGTGGACCCCACAGGTAGCCATACCTTCCTGCTAATTGGACAGGGTGATATACATGGATATGCCCCTTGATACTGGGGCATATTTTATCCACCCTGCCCCAGTTACCCCAGATCTGAGATACAGTATATCATAGATGGCACAGAACCTGGCGAGCCCCATGGTGGTTCTACCCTCTAGCCATACATAGTCCTGGAGGCATGGCCATTAAAGTAGAATTAGATGTAGAAGCCTTAGCGTGGCACACTATGCAAGCTTTAAACGCTTCTGAATATGCAATTACCCATTTAACGGAGGAAATTGATCAAATCTGCCATGTTGTGTTACAAAACCGCATGGCCCTAGATTTACTTACTGTAGCCCAAGGGGGCACATGTGCCTTGGTACATACTGAATGTTGTGTGTACATTCCTGATAATAAAAGAATCCATACAGGCCACTTTGAAGGACATGAGCAATGAGGTCCAACAGATCCAACAATTACAGGCTGATCTGATACGGGACTGGTGGGACTCTCCAAGAACCTGGAAATGGAAATTAGGGGGCACCTTCATTGGGTTGAGATGTATACTTCTTGTTTGTTGCTGTATATATTGCTGTTGAGGTATATGGTTGCAATGTACTCCTTTTATTTCCAAGGCCATAATCATCAGGGGTGGAGTGTGAGGATAGTTAATTCAGGTGATGGCCTCGGCCCCAGCCAATTGCAGCCAGCTGGCGGCTGGCACCAGGGGAGCAGCCTCAGTCCCCACTTATCCTTGGGATTGTGTCCAAAAATAGCTAATAGAACTAGCTTGCAGAAAAAGTTCTCTAAACAATCCTGGGATTGAGGACGTTTGAAAAATAATAACTTAGGATGCTATATAATCTGATCAACATGTTATTCTCATCATTATATCAATATGTTATCCTCCCTGTTATATGCCAAAAAATGAGATCATCTGTGCTAACAAAAACCAACGGGTCAGCCAGAAAGAGAGAATCTTTCTGCCGCACAGGTGCAGCCCAGTATGGACCGTTATACTTCTCCTCCTCATGTTTTTTACTTGCCCCCCCACCCCCACGAGCCCCTGTCGTGGACGCAGTTAACAGTAGCATAGTGCAAAAGCAGCCATATACAATAACACAAAGGAATGGGAATGGTTGTATTCCAAAAAAACCTTTATAAAAATAGGCTGTAGTTTGCCAACCCCTGCTGAACTTGACCCAACCACTGTTAGAATTTTGTCTTATTTGTCACATGTCCTTTTTTTCTTGTTCTTAGGAGGTACCAGGGATTGAACCCGGGACCTCATGATTGGGAAGCAGGCATTCAACCACTGAGCTACACCTACTCCCTGTCACATGTCCTTTTTACTTTCAGTCCTGTTTTCTTCCTAACTCAACCAAGGTAGTTATCACACTGTTGGGTCATTTCTAGAAATATATAGAGGGATTTTAGAGACATGGAGACACCAGTGGCAGGGGATCAGGGATGTTAACATCTTTCAAAGCACAGGACAATACTGTACAACAAAGAACTGTCTGTCCTGCCCAAAATGCCAGTAGCACTACTATTCAGAAATAATGCTAAACTCATAGTCTAGACAGTTTACCCCATCTCTACGCCCCACAAATCTGCTTATCTATCCAAGTTTAAGTTGTCCCAAAGGAAAAATAAACTAAAAAGTTCAAAATGACACTGACCATCACTAGTTCTATTTTCCCATTTCACTAGTCAAGCATGTATACATGCACATACATACAAACATGCACACACGTGCAAACACACGCGCAAACACACGCAAAAAAATTCAAGTTAAAAAAAAAAAAAGTCCTCAATCCTCAATTGCATTGCTTCTACTTGGAAAACATAACCACTGCTGCCAGCAGAGGCATCTCCAAATGAAATGTGCTTTCTTGCCCACAAGTATAAGGTTTAAAGGAACAAGTGAGCTGTTTTCCACTGGTTAAAGTGAAGCAAAAGCTAGCAGGCATTTTGTTAGTGTGGCAGTTTGAGATTATTTTATGAATCCCAAAAAGAGAAAGATTATGTTTGTACACTAATCTATTTCTCTGGGTGTGATATTCTTAGATTGCACTGAATTCAGTTGAGGGGCATTTGATTAGATTACTCAGTGACATTGCTTTAGGGCTTCTGACTGGACTATGTCAATGGGCGTGGCTCAGATTAAGTCCCCACCACCTTGCTGGGTCAGTTAGAAACAGACATCACACTGACAGACAAAGGAAGAGAGAGCTCTATCATTTTTGATCCTACATGTGACAGAAAGGAGAAGGCTCAAATAGCTGAGACCCCGGGGAGAGATGAGCCATTTTGACTGATAGCTTACAGCTAAATCAGGAAGACAGCTGAATCAGGAAGAGAGCAGAACCACCTAGACTGATTTAGAAGGCTCGGAAAGAAACAAGCCCTATGGCAGAGAGAGAGGAAGTCCTAAGAAACAAGCCCTATGCCAGCTTGCAGCTGAAATTGGGAAGAAAGTACAACAGCTGAGCTTGAGAGAGGAAGCCCAGAGGGGAAGGCAGAAACCTCACAGAGATCTGTGGCCATCTTGCTTCAACACATGGCAAGTGACTCTGGTAAGAAAGCATCTCTGCTGATCCTTGATTTGGCCTTGGAACTATAAGCTTTTACTCCAAATAAACCCTCATTATAAAAGCCGAAAGCTTTCTGGTACTTTGCATCAGCACTCCTTTGGTGGACTAATATACTTTGCCAACATCAACTTACTGAATTCCCTGCACCCTCTCATTTCTCATTTATCTCTCTGGTTTGCTTCTCCTGACCAAGGAATAAAGGGTGGCATTACCTAGTTCCTCTATTTTTTGGTCACAGAAAACTTGGCACCTAATAAATCAACAATCTTTCATAACTTCTACAGCATATCTCTTAATTCAACTTCTGTTTGGAAAAGACTGAACAGATAGAGCCCTTCTGCAGCTGTTGTATAGGAAGCATTAAAAGATAAACACTTGGTTTAAAGTCACTATGGTTAATAAGTGACCAAAGTCTGATTCAGGCAGCCTAAAGACAACCTCAACAGAATGCAACTGAACTAGCACAGG
This sequence comes from Tolypeutes matacus, assembly GCA_026826555.1. Taxonomy (NCBI): domain Eukaryota; kingdom Metazoa; phylum Chordata; class Mammalia; order Cingulata; family Chlamyphoridae; genus Tolypeutes; species Tolypeutes matacus. The sequence continues at coordinate 1,393,391 of JAKSZT010054470.1, read as the reverse complement.
GAAGGAAGCAAAATGGGAAGGGAGAGATAATACCCTATGCTAAGGTAAAGAACAGCTGGTGATCAAGTCAAATAAGTTAGATAGCATACTCATTTATTAGATAGAAATGTCAAAGGGTTTAGCTACTTTGCTCCCAATTAGATTTCTAATTTACTATAGCTTCAAATTTAATGAGTTATACAGACTAACAGCTTATTCATTTAATACATATCTATTGAGCACTTACTATTGATCAGCTAGTATTCTAGGTACTGAGGATAACACATTCAACAAGACATACAAGGTCCCTACTATTTTTTTTTTTTTTTTTAAGATTTATTTATTTATTTATCCCCTCCTTGCTGCCCTTGCTTGCTGTGTCCATTTGCTGCGCACGCCTCTGTGTCTGCTTGTCTCCCCCTGCTGCGCCATCCCGCTGCATCAGCTCACCATGCCATGTGGGCCGGCTTGCCTTCACCAGGAGGCCCTGGGAATCAAACCCAGGGCCTCCCACATGGTATACAGGAGCCCAGCCAATTGAGCCACAGCCGTTTCCCAGGTCCCTACTATTTTTGAGATCTTACATTCTAGAATGTATGCTGGGGGCGAAAGAACTGAGACAGAAAGACAACAAACAAATGTTAAAACACAGCAAGTTTAATGATTTAAAAAAACAAAAGTAGGATGTGATAGGGACTAGGTGGCTACTTAGAAGGGGAGAGGGGGGACACAAGAAAGCCTTCTCTGGGATGGAGTTTGAGCTGAGTCCTGAATGGACAAAAAGTGGTCAGCCAACCAAAGAAAATATGGAGAAAGTTGATTCCAAACAAAGGGAAGAGCCCAAGGCAGGACCAAGTGCTCCTTGTTTTGAGTAAAGGAAAGAAGGCCAGCATAGCTATAGTAGATGCATGGAAGGAAGTGAAAAGTTAGAAAGGTAGGCTGAAGTCATTATCATGTATGACCTAATAGGCCATGGCTATGAGTTTGGACTTAATTGTATGTGTGATGGTGAATCCTTGGAAGTTTTTATGCAAGTAATGCAAAAACAAAAGAGACGTGAATTGATTTAAATTTTTAAAGCTCAGTCAGGCTAAGGAGAGGAGATATAAGAATGAGCACAGGGAGGGAGTGGATGTGGATCAAGGAGTTGAGCATCTGCTTCCCACATGGTAAATTCCTGGTACCTCCTAAAAACAACAACAACAACAAGCAAAACAAATGAAAAAAACAACTCAGGGGAGCCAATGTGGCTCAGTGGTTGAGCCGAGGTCTCAGGTTCAATCCCCAGCCCCTGGTGCCTCAAATAATAATAATAATAATAAATAATAAGCACAGGGACAAGCTGGTAGATTACCAGAGTAATGGTTAGATTAGAAAGACAACAAAGAAAACATGGTGTGGGGATAACACAGATTTAGAATATGTTTTAAAGGTCAAGTAGAATCAACTTGTATTTGATATGAGTGAAACAAAGAGGAATCAATCAGGGATGATATCTTAGCTTGGGTTAACTAGAAACAGCCTGAGACAAATGCTCACTGGCTAAATAAATTCTTTTTAAATAAATTATTTAAATTCTTTTTAAATAAATTCTTTATTGGGAAGTATGATCCCAGGGACGCAAAAGTGAAGGAAAAAGAGAAGTGAGCCAGGAAAGAGGGAAAAGAAATTCAAGGGGTATGTTAAGCTACCATTTTGGAAACAAAGTGCTGGTCAGGTATAACTTCTTCAGAGAGACTGTATGAAATCACTTTGTCTTGGGAACAGTTACTGAGGGTAAGAAAGTGAAAGAATTTACTGCAGGCTCCCTCCCATACCCTGTCTCCTACTTTTAATTCCCTAGGACTTCTGGGTTGTCTTACCCAGTCCCTCCAGAGCCTGTACTCATCCAATCAGGCCAGTGTTGAGGTGTGATGGTCTTTCACTGTCAGAAACCAGCATACATGAGGGCTCTTTGGTCTATGACAACAGCTGCAGTAGCCAAGGTTTTATGGCCACAAGAACAGCATGAGCTGCCTCAAAGGGAGGTAGATGGAGGACTTTGGGACCAATAAGCTCCAGGGTGGTACATGAACCAGCAGAGCTAACTCCTGGCTTTTTGGCTTGAGTAACTGGAAAAATGGTGGTACCTTTTACTGCCTTAGGAAAGACTGGGAAGGATCAGATGTTTGGGAGGAAAATCAAGAGTTCTGTTCTGTACATGTTAAGGCATTAGAGATTTGAGCCTGGAATTCAGGTGGGAGAAGAGCACTGCAGCCATATATTTGGTATGTATCAGTATAGAGATGGTATTGAAAGCAGGAGACTATGTAAGTTTAAGAAGGAAAAGAAAGTATATGGAAAATAGTACTTTCTATAAATTGTGGCCCACCACTATTTAGAAAATGTGCAAAAGAGGAGGAACAAGTGAAAAAAAATTAAGGAATAGACATTGAGATAAAAGGAAAAGCATGCGAATGTAGTGTTATACAAGGCTAGAGAGCAGTATGTTTTAGGAAGAAGAGTGATCAACTATGCTGAATGATGAAAGGTACCATCAATAAGGATAAAGAAGTAACAGCTGGGTTTGACAACATGGAGCATGTTGATAACCTGCACAAAAGTAGTTTCAGTGGAGTAGTGAGGACAGAAACCTGATTGGAATGGACTGAGAGGATGATTCATCAAGAAATGGAACTTATGGTGAAAGAGGAACAGAGAAATGGTGGGGCATGTGGAATTAAGGGAAGCTTTTTAAATGAAAGTTATCAGGGTATGTCTGTATACCAGTGAGAAGGAGTCAAAAGAGAGGGAGGAATAAAGGATATGAAGACAAGAAAGGAGCCATATCACCCTCAATTTCCCTCTGGTAGATATACTTTTCTAAACAAGCCAAAATTCATGGTAAATTCTAATTATATTCCTTTTTTTACACACATAAACACAGATTCTCAGAGAAAGATTAGATTATGTAGCTAAATGATCAAATATCCCCATCTAGTGGCTGGAACCTTAAAAGCATACAGTGTCAAAGTGGGACTCTCACAGACTCTTTTGAGAAGTATATCCTAGTTGGAAACAATTTATAGAAAAAGATGTCTGAACGAAATAACATAAAAAACTTTAACACAACATGAAATGTACCAACCACATATACAATCCTAAATATAATATACAAGCATATTTACTGAGTGTTTAGTGGCATGTTATACTCTTACATGGATGGACTTGCTCTTTAATGCCCCAATAGTCCATGAGGTGGGTATCCCAATTTTACCAATGAAAAAACTGGCAGAGAAGAAAACAAAAGTTTATACAGATATAAATGACAGAGCTGGGATTTAAACTTAGGCAAAATCCATATTCTTTTTTTCATTTGTTTAAATATTTATTGAAGTGTATCATTCATACATGAACATACATAAACAATAAGTGTTCAGTAAACATTGTGAGCTTACAAAACAAACATGCACAAGATCATACAGGGCTCCCTCACATCACCCCACCACAAATACTTTGCATTGTTGTGAAACATTTGTTAATTATGAAAGAGCATCGTCAAAGTATTACTACCAACTATAGTCCGCATCTTACTCCCCTATACATTTTTTTTAAGGATTTATTTATTTACTTATTTACTTTTATCCATTTTTATCCCTCCCCCACCCCAACCTGTTTTTGCTGTTTTTGTCTCCATTTGCTGGGCAACTCTCTGTGTCTCTTTCCTGCCCTCTCTTCTCATCCTTCTCCTTCTATCTTCACTGGGATTCGATCCTCAGAACCTCCGATGTGGGAGAGAGGCATCCTACCGCCTGTACCACCTTAGTTCCTGGTTTTTTGGCGCATCTCGTCTTGGCTCTCCCTTGTGTCACTCTCCTGTTACGTCATCATCTTGCTGTGTCGCTCGCGGGGCCTGGCAGCGCACCCACGCACAGGGCCTGGGGGGCTCACCTGCTCACGGGGCCTTGTGGCGCACCCACGCACAGGGCCCAGTGGCTCACCCACTTGTGGAGCCTGGCAGCTCACCCGCTTGTGGGGCATGACAGCACACCCGCACATGGGGCCTGGTGGCACGCGCGCCTTCTATATTTTCCTTTTTTAAATTTTTACAGAGAGGTCCCAGGGATCGAGCCCAGGTTCCTCCATATGGGAGATGGATGCCCAACCATTTGAGCAACATCCGTCCCCCTGCTATATCCCTTAAGGTTGACCAACAATACCTAGACTTACAGTCATTTCCCATACAGGATGCTCATATAATAAATCAGGCTTAGTTTATCACCAGCATTCTAAAAACCAGACCTAGGGAGAAAAACTAGGTCTGGGGACACATGCATGGTTTCTAATATAGCGAATGTTTTGCTAACCCTGATTATCACAAAATCAGGACAGCGAGAATATTCACATGCAAAAATCCATATTCTTAACCACTATACTCGCTATACTGTCTCTGTAACGCACCAAAATTATCTGAGGGGTGGTATAGCAGAATAAACAGTCTTCTAAAGAATCATGAATACAACAAGGTAGAACCTCAGAACTCAATAACCAAATTTTTCTAAGAGTACCTAATATTAGAGTAATTATACCAACTTAGTGCTCTAAGAGTACTGATAACAAACTGCACTGAAGAAGATACTGCAATGCTATTGAACTGTGCTTTGGAGTAGTGATAATATTAACACACTTGGATCATGTTACATTAAATGTGTTCAGAAGGCTCTCTAAGTGCTAAGTAGAACTAAATGATAAAATGTTAAGATGCAAAAAAAAGAAAATAATAGGGCAAAAGAATGTATCTCAGGAAGTAGAAGAAGCTCCCTCTTCTTTAGCAACCTTCCTCCTTTCCTCCTTCTCTAGTATTTCATCCAGAGACACCCCTACTTCTCTATCACTCTAAGGATTATTCCCCTTTCCAGTTTTAAAGCTATTCCATACTTTGTTGCACTTAATCCTTACAATCATTTTGCAAAAAACTCAGGCTAAAAAAAGATTACATGGGTGAAATGCTAAATTGAGGAGATGAGACACAAACTTAAGATTTTTGAATACGTCTGACTGCAAAAATTCCAACCCATTTCTAGGTTAAGACTGAGGATTTCTGCCACCACTCCCAGAGCAAAAGAGGTATTAAAGAAGGCTGACAGACAGGGTGATAAAATGATCAAGACCCCAAAATATATCCAGACTCAGAGATTTATTTAAATTCAAACTTGCAAAATAATACCAAATACAAAACAAAAAAATACATTGTGAACATATCTACACATATATATGAAACATAGAATTATTCTTAACAAGCACTTACTTTTTTTAAATCAAATTTATTGGAGTATAACTTACATACCAAAAAATGTTCCCATTTTAGCATACCATCTGATCGATTTTGACAAGTGTATACACCTATTAAATACCACCACAATCATCACAAAAGAAAACATTTCCATCAACCCAAAAAATTTTTCAGTCAATCCACCCCAACCCCTGGCACCAAACAATCACTGATCTTTTTGTCACTATAGATTAGATTTGTCTTTTCTAGAGATTTATATTAATGAAATCAGACAGTATGCACCCTTTCTGGTTTCCTTCCCTCAGAATAATGTTTTTGAGATTCATCCACCATTCCTTCTTATAGCTCGAGAGCATACCACTGTATGGATATACTACAATCTTTTATCCATGCTGCTGTTGATGGACATTTAGCTTGTTTCCAGTTTGTGGCCACTATGAATAAAGCTGTTAGGAATATTGCTAGATCAGTGTTTGCATTTGGATATATGTTTTCATTTCTGCTGAATAAATATCTAGGAATGAAATTGAGCTGTGTGGTGTGGTAGATAGAATTGTGTACCCCAAAAAAGGCATGTTCATAATCTTTTTTTTTTTTTAATTCCCCTACCAAAAATGTTTCTATTTGCTCTTATTTGCTTTTCTTTTTTAAAAAAGTAAAATTGTATAATTCATACATGAACATATACAAACAATAAGTGTATAGTAAAAGTTGTGAACTTACAAAACAAGCATGCATGTCATCACACAGGGCTCCCACACATCACCCCACTATCACCTTGCATTGTTGTGAAAGTTTGTTACAAACTATGAAACAGCATCATCAATGCTTGTTATTTCTTGATCCTGGACAATATCAGTTCCTTTACTTCTATGATACCACTGACAGCTTGTATCCCTTTTCCCCTCTCCTCTCCTACCCAATTTTAGTAAACAGTATTATCATTCTTAATATTTATCTTTGTACTGTTAAATATGCTTTTAGCACTATGACTTGATTTGCCGACTTTAAATAATATTCCTCGACTCTTAGCTATTACAGATGAAGCAGGCCTGATTCTCCTTCCAATCAGGGTAGGTTTCCATCCTCTGCTGCCAAAAATACCCTATTTGTTTCCTTCAAGTACAGGGTATCTGTGGATTGGATTCCTTCACACAGTCATGCCTTTTTCTCTCTCTCCAAAGCACACTGGGCCCAGGAGGGCTTCTGCAGCATAACCCTTATTTTTCTTTAAAGATTTATTTTATTTACTTTATTTTTCTTTATCACTCCCCCTCCCCCCAGATGGCTCCCTCCTCTGTCTGCTTCGTCCTCTCCTGGATGGCACCTGAACCGAACCCCAGACCTCCCACACAAGAGGTGAATACCCAACAGCCTTAGCCAATCCGCTCCCCACACGCAGCATCTGCTGGCTTCTAGCATTTGCTTGTTGCGGCACGGGCAGTGTCTAGCTTACTGCCACCGGAGGCGGTGAACCCTTATCTTCTGAGGTCTGCCTTGGCTGGACCCTGCTCAACACTGTTCCTTATTTCTCTACCAACTCTTCTAAGCTCAGCTCCATGTGATCTCAGCCAAGCTTGCAAGCCCGTCTTCTCCACCTCTTGCACTTCCCTGTAGACTCCTCCTGTTCTTTGAGTTATTCATTTTTCCAGGTCTTACTGGGATCTGGCACTGATAGGTCCCTCAGCCCTCCCCTCAAGTTCATAATCTTAATCCTCATTTCTGTGGGTGTGATCCCATTTGTAAACAGGACCTTTTAAAGATATGATTAGCTAAGGTATGGCCCAACTGAATCAGGATGGGCCTTAATCCGTATTACCTGAGGCCTTATTAAGAGAAGTTAAAGAAAACCACAAGGATAAACTGGAAGTCAGCAGATACCAGAAGAGCAGACAAGAGGGGGAGATCAAGGACATCATCATGTAATAGGAGACAGAGATGTAAGTCAGGAAACCCCAAGGGTTGTGACAAGCCAACACTAGAAGCTTAAGACTTCCAGGGGAAAGTACAGCCTTCATTTTAGACTTCTAGTCTTCAAAACAGTGAGAAAATAAAATGTTGTTTAAGCCAACACATTGTGTAGTATTTGTCGTAGAAGCCTGGCAAACCAAGACATATGTAAAGTATGTATATAAAAACAACCAAATGGTTTTCCAAATTTTACATTTTCATGAGAAAAAAAGTCCCAGTTGCTCCACATCCTCGCCAACACTTGACACTGGTCATTCTTTTCAATTTGAACATGCTAGTGTTAATGTATATAGTTAAGTAGTAGATTATGTAATAGTATCACATTGTGGTTTTAATTTGCAATTTCCTGATAACTAATGATATTGAACATCTTTTCATGTGCTTATTGGTCATTCATATATCTTCTTTTGTGAAATTTCTGTTTGAATTTTTTGCCCATTCTTTTTTTTTTTCTATATATCCATTTTAACTGAATTTGCCGACAATGTGGTAAATACTTTGATATGTATACTCAGATCGTTTCAGCTCATGAAACATATTCTTAAGATATACTCTTTTTTTAACTTTTTATTATAGTAATATATATACAACTCAAAATTTCCCATTTTAATTATTCACAATATTGTGCTACCATCACCAATATCAATTTCACCAACTTATGCATTGCCTCAAAGAGAAACTGTCCACCCATTAAGCAATAACACCCTCTTCCCCTCCCCTCCCCACCCCTGGCCCCTGGTAATCTATACTCTTACTGCCTCTATGAAATTTGCTGCTTCTAGCTATTGATATAAGTGGAATAAAAAAAATCTGTCCCTTTGTGTCTGACATTTTACTCAACATGTCTTTAAGGTTCATCCATGTTGCCACATGTATCAGGACTTTATTCCTTTTTATGGCTGAATAAAATTCCATTATGTGTATACCACATTTTGTTTATCCATTCATCTGTTGATTGACACTTGGGTTACTTCTGCCTTTTGGCTATTGTGAATTATGCTACTTTAATCACTGGTGTACAAAGATATGTTTGAGTCTCAGCTTTCAATTCTTTTGGGTATATACTAAGAAGTGGGATTGCTAGGTCACATGGTAATTCTACTTCCAACTTTTGGAGGAACCACCAAACTGATTTCCACAGTGGCTGTGCCATTTTACAATACCACTAGCAATGCATAAAGGTTCCTATTTCTCCTCATCCTTGACAAAACTTACTAGTTTCTGTTTTTTTTTTTTTTAATTAGCCAACTTAATGGTAGTCAAGTGGTATTTCATTGTAGTTTTGATTTGCATTTCCCTGATGACCAATGATGTTGAGTATATTTTCATGTGACTATTGACTATTTGAATATCTTCTTTGGAGAGATGTTTATTCTCTCCTATTTTAAAATGGGTTGTCTTTTTCTTGTTGGGTTGTAGAAATTCTACATATTACCCTTATCAAGTATATGGGTAGCCATCATTTTGCTTCCATTCTCTAGGCTGCCTTTTCACTTTCTTGACAGTATACTTTGACATATGAAAGTTGTTTTTTTTTAATTTTGAGGAAGTCCACTTTTTTTTTCTTTTATTGTTTGTGCTTATGGTATTATATCTAAGTGCCCATTCTTTAATTGGAGAGTTTATCTTATTATTGAGTTGTTAGAGTTCTTTATATATTCTGGAAAAAAGTCCTGTGACAGATATAGTACTGCAAATATGTTTTCCCAGTCTGTGGCCTTTTTATTTTCAAAATTCTGTCTTTCAGTAAGCATAAGTTTTGTATTTTGATCAAGTGACCACATATATAATCCCTTTAGAGATTGTGAATTCCTCTGTGTCACCAAAGACTCTCCAGTCTGGGTGGTTAGAACTTCAACATTTCCATATTCTGTGGGAGCTTTAGAAATTTCTCAGTTTATAAGTCCCCACTTGCCTAGACGTGTGGAATTCCCCCACACATACATGACCTAATGTTCACCAAATACTCATGAGGATCCCATACATATTCTGGAGCTATTTCTCTGAGAAGCTCCTTCAGTTGTACAAGAATTGTGTGGAAGAATACAAGAAAGAACAGTATGGCTAAAATGAAATGAAAAAGAGAATAATTTCAGATGAAGGTCATTTGACAGGCAGAGACTGAGTCCTTTTTTTATTTCACTATTCTGCCTCCTTTTCAATCCAGTTTAATATTTTCTTAAACATTTTTAAACTATTATTTCTATTTTAGTTTAGCTTAAAGTGGCCTAACTATACAATTCCACAAGGTTCCTTTAATTTTGTTTAGCTATTTTCTAATGAAGTGTATATCTTACTACAAAACAAATGCTAAAGGTCAAAAAATTTAATCATCTTAGTCTTCTCTATTCAAAATAAGCACCCAATCCCACTGATTTTAGTGAAATGACTCAATGTTTTGACATGCAGACAGAAAACAAGAGTTATTTTGTTTATCTACAAAGTTGATATTTGATCTCCACCACAAGAAATTCTAAGGGAATCCCATGGCAATCACTGAATAATTTTTCCCTTCTACAAACTAGTGTGTGGTCTAGAAAAAAAGGCAAAAACAACAAAGTTAATGAACTTTTAACAGGCATTTACAGGAATTTCTAAAGATGTTTTATGGATGTTCTGAAAGTGATTTCATAAATGTGGAAAATTCACAGTTGGCTTTCTTCTAAGATAGAATGGCAATCTTGTCAAGTACTACAAGAGAAAAATCTTTATGCCTAAAATACCACAAATGAGAATTCACAATCTAACATTAGGCTGCAGGCTGTTAATTCCCCTTGTTTTTTCACTCTTCATTCCCAAATAGATTTTAGGTACTAATATGTTATAGTTTGAACAGCATTTTATGTTTTATATTAAAATAGAAAAAAAGATTACCCCAGAATCAAAAATAAAAACAGAACTAGAAACTAAAATGTTAGTTCCTCAACTGTAACTAATTTGTGATGAACATGATTAACATAGACTCTTATGATCTCCTTTACCAGTTTAAAAAATAAGAGAAAAAAAGCGTCTCTTTCTCAATATTACATTTTCTTTCCATTTCTCAAATTCTATAATACAACATAGAAGGTACCAGCCATAAACACACAATCTTGATTTTAGATCTTCAGAGTATTCTGTCCCAACCAAAGACCTGATTCAGATACTACTCATGTTGACAAGGCCTATCTTCTAAATGTCACATATTTAAAGCAAATAATAAATCGACACTGCTCATATTGTCAAGTGTTATTTCCCTAATACATTTTCCTCATCAAGGACAAATGTTTTAAGAATTTTATAAAAATAAGCCTTTCAGCAGTTATCAAACATAGCAAAAAGATACACACAGGCACAACATCTTTCACATGGCTGCACTAATTAAAAAGGGCAACCTAATGCCCTCCCAATATGACACAATACAATTGTATCATCCCAATATGATACAATACAGTGCAATATAAAGTACAAACATTACCTATGAAGTGTTCTTGCCAAAAATGTTTAAACAGAATCTAAATCAAACCTCTAGGCTAACTTTCAGTTTACAAGAAAATTCATATGCTAGAGGAACAAGTTAAATGATACTCTTAAGGAAATTGGTCTGAACTCTTCAAAAAGTGAATGTCATGAGGGGAAAAGTAGGATTGCTATTATAGATTAACAGACACTAAAGAGACATATTAACCAAATGCAATGTGTGAACTCCATTTGGATCCTGGTTTTAAAAAAATGCTATAAAAGATATTTGGGGGAAGATTGGAAAAATCTAAATATGAACTAGATACTAGATTATGGAATTACTGGTACATTTCAAAGGCATGATAATGGTATTATGTTAGGTAAGAGAATATCCTTATACTAAGGGGAAGCATGCTGAATTAGAGGCTAGGTGTCATAGTGTCAACTCACTTTCAAGAGGGGGGTCATAAAAAGTGTAAATAAATATACAATTGTGTGTGCGTGCACATGTAAGAAAAGAGATTAATCAAATATAAAGAATTTTTTAGTCTGGACAGAGGGAATACAGGTGTTCTGCTATTCTTTCCATTTTCATGTATGTTTGAGATTTTTCAAAAGAAAAAGAAAAAAAAAGTACTTACTTCTCCACCCCTAGGTCATAAAGATATTTTTCCATACTTTCTTTTATTAACTATACAGTTTTACTGTTCACATTTAAGTTTCTAATCCCTTTAGAGTCCATCTTTAGATGTAGTACTAGTTAAGGATCCAATGTTATTTTTCTCTATATAGTAATCTAGTTTTCCCACAAAAATCTACTAAACAATTCATCCTTTCCCCACTGATGTGTGGAAGAACTATTTTTGGTATCAGTGAAAGATTAAGCAGAGGAAAGAAAAGGAATAAAGAAGTAGAAAAAAAGGAAAAGGAAAAGAAAAGAGTGCATATTGAAGGAGTATATGAGCTTAGTTAAGGAAGGGATATAGTAGATAAAAGTACTATCAAATTCCTTTGCACCCAGTACTGTGAGTATAATTAAGAGTGCTGAATTATGTGTGTGAATGTGGTTGAAAGGGGAAGTTTTGGGTCATGTATGTTACTAGAAGAAAAGCTAAAGGTTAAAACATGGGACTGTATAACATAGTGAACCCTGTGGACGGTGATGACTGTGGTGAATAGTATAAATATAAGAATGACAACAAATGTATGTTACTATTACAAAGTGTTAATAATAGGGTGACATATGGGGGAAAAATACACCTAATACAAACGATGGATTATGGTTAACAGTAATACTTTTTTTGTTTGTTCTATTTTTCTGTTTTATTTTTTTAACAGTAAAATTTTAATATTCTTTCATCACTTGAAGCAAAGGTACCACACCAATGCAAAGTGTCAACAATAGGAGGGTATATGGGAAAGCTGTATTTTTTTACATGACTTTTAGATAAATGTACTACAAATTCTTTAATTTAAAAAAATTTATAATAATTTAAAATAACATTATGCTAAGTGAAAGAAACCAGCCACAAAGTACTACATATATGATTCCATCTGTATAAAATGTAAATAACTCTATAAAGACAGAATTAGATTAGTGGTTATGAAGGGCTAGGGAAGGATAGAGGAACTGAGAGGTGACTGCTAAGAGGTATGGGGTTTTTCTTTTTCAAGTAATGAAAATGTTCTAAAATTAATTGTGATGAATGCACAATTCTGTGATTATACTAAAAGCCATTGATCATCCCCACTGGATGGATTATATGGTATGTGAATATATCTCAATAAAAATGCTTAATTTAAAAAAGTCCAGTGCACCAAATCCTGTTTCTGAATGTATATAAGAAATAAATGATAAAGAATAACTGGTCGGGGAACAGATGTGGTTCAAGCAGTTGGGCACCCACTTCCCACATGGGAGGTCCCGGGTTCATTCCCGATGCCTCTTAAAGAAGATGAGCTTGCGCAACAAGCTGATGAACGAGCAGACACAACAAATAGAGACAACGAGTAGATAAAGCAAGCAGACAATGAGGAGACACAGCGAGCAGACAATCAGCAGATAAACAAGGGTGCCATCTCAGGAGTGGGGAGGAGAATAACTGGTCACCTATTTTTTTTTTAAGTATATGCCCTATATATAAGACCATTTTTCTTTGAAACTGAACAAAATGTATGTTAATACTACAAGATGTTAATAGCAGACAAAAAAAACATTTGCTAAGTGAAAGAAACCAGACACTAAGTACTATATATTGTATAATTCCATTTATATAAGATGTAAATATAAATCAATTTATGAAGATGAAATTATATTAGTGGTTATGTAGGGCTGGGAAGGACTGCTAAGGGGTATAGAGTTTTTCTTTTTGGAATAATGAAATTGTTCTACAATTTTTTGTGGTGATGAATGCACATCACTGTGATTAAACTAAAATCCACTGATTATACACTTTGCATAGATCATATGGTAGGTGAATATATCTCAATAAAACTACTTAATAAATAAATTAGTAAATGTGCAAAAATAGTCAGAAATAGTATTAGGTTGGTGCAAAAGGAATTGTGGTTTCGGACCGTGAATTTCAAATCATGATAACTAGGCTCAAAAACATCATTATTAATCAAAATAAGAACGATTACAATCAATACATTTTTGCCAACGAAAAATAAGTTTGTAGCGTAAAAATCCATGCTTTGGGATTCGACGAACTCTTGGAAAGCATTTTCTAGATCCTGCTGGTTGTGGAAGCGTTTTCCCTGCAAAAAGTTGTTGAGATGCTTGAAGAAGTGGTAGTTGGTTGGTGAAAGGTCAGGTGAATATGGCGGATGAGGAAAAACTTCGTAGCCCAATTCGTTCAACTTCTGAAGCATTGGGTGTGCGACATGTGGTCGGGTGTTGTGTTGACCAAGGCCGGCTACAAAAGTTGCAATTTTCGGTGCATCTCATCGATTTGCTGAGCAAAATTCTCAGATGCAATGGTTTCACCAGGATTCAGAAAGCTGCAGTCGATCAGACTGGCAGCATACCACCAAACAGTGACCATGACCTTTTTTTGGTGCAAGTTTGGCTTTCGGAAGTGCTTTGGAGCTTCATCTCGGTCCAACCACTGAGCTGGTCATCGCTGACTGTTGTATAAAATCCACTTTTCATCACATGTCATAATCCAATCAAGAAATGGTTCATTGTTGTTGCACAGAATAAGAGAAGATGACACTTCAAAACAACGATTTTTTTAATACTTGGTCAGCTCATGAGGCACCCACTTATTGAGCTTTTTCACCTTTCCAATTTGCTTCAAATGCTTAACAACCATAAAATGGTCGACATTGAGGTCTTCGACAACTTCTCATGTAATTTAAGAGGATCAGCTTCGATGACTGCTCTCAATTGGTCTTTGTCAACCTCCAATGGCTACCCACTATGCTCCTCATCTTCAAGGCTCTTGTCTCCTTTGCAAAACTTCTTGAACCACCACTGTGCTGTATGTTCATTAGCACTTCCCTGCCAAGTACATTGTTGATGTTGCAGTTGTCTCCACTGCTATACGACCCATTGTTGCAGTTGGGCAGTTTGATGTAATTATGAATTCCAAAAATATAATTGGATCATGCTTGTAAACTGATCTGTTAATCTGGGCATGATTAAGTTATGATTAGGGCATTGACTGGGCCACGTCAGTAGGGCGTTGAGCCCCGCCCCTTTCGTGGGTGGGGAATCAAATATAAAAAGCACGGTAAGAACAGTGTTGAAGCACTTTTTGAGAAGCAGTTTTGATGATGGAGAGAAGACCCCAGGAGAAAAGAAGCGAGCCGTTTGCCTGATAGTCTACAGCTGACCTTGTGGAGGAACCAAAGAAGCTAAGCCCAGAGAGAAAAGCAACCCCGGGAAGAGAGGAATCCAAGAAACCTGAACCCTGGCAAACGTCGGCAGCTGTCTTGCCCCAACACGTGGCAATGGACTTTGGTGAGAAAAGAAACAACACTTTATGGCCTGGTATCTGTGGACTTCTACCCCAAATAAATACCCTTTACAAAGACCAACCCATTTTTGGTATTTCACATTAGCACCACTTTGGCTGACTAATACACCCATTTTGAACTCAAATAAGAATACTGCTCGAATTTGCTTTTTGTCTAACATCATTTCCATAGTCCAAAATAAATGTAAAATAAACAGCAAGTAATAAGTCATTGGCAAAAACATATGAAGCTCATTAAAAACCTCCCAACTAAGAAGAGTCCAGGACCAGATGGCTTCACAGCTGAATTCTACCAAACATTCCGGAAAGAGCTAACACCAATTCTACTTAAGCTCTTCCAAAAAATAGAAGTAGAAGGAATATTACCTAATTCATTCTATGATGCCAACATTACCCTAATACCAAAACCAAATAAAGATACCACAAGAAAGGAAAATTACAGACCAATTTCTCTAATGAACCTAGATGATAAAATCCTTAACAAAATACTTGCTAATCGCATTCAACAACATATCAAAAGGATTATACA